>ML788420.1:585128-611554 GCA_009831015.1 Picea engelmannii
AATTTTGATTAATTAATTAATTAATTAATTACCTATTACATTCAATGACATGGGTATTAAATTTAAGAGGGTTAATAAATTTAATTGTTTAATTAAAGGATTACATATACGAAGGGGATACGAAGCATTAAATGTAAGGATAAGAAACATCAATAATCCGATAAGACATTAACTAAGAGGATAAGAAAATGAATGTATGGATAAGGAAATGAATTAGGAGGAAAGGGTTGGTGAAGGAGGGATATGACGGGAGGAGGCTTACGAAAGAAAGGAGGATTTTATTTTTTGAGGGTTCTCTTGGATTTTCAGGTTCTCAGTTTGAGTTCTGCAGTCGGGGAAGGATCATTACAGGGGGGCACCGATTTTCTGGGGGTTTTGGGCACGGGGGCCAGGATATCCATATGGTATCCTGGAGCTAGGAAGCGTGACATGCTTTTCCTAGCTGGCAGGGAGGAAACACGGTTTGGGAAAAGTTGATCAGCGCATCAGGCAGCAGCAAGGCAACAAGAAGGCAGCAGGGAAGGGACAATCATATCAGCAAAAAATAACATCATAAGCAGGTAATTTGTTATGAAAGTGCTAATTTTTCTTCTTTTTTATGTTGTGTTAAATGTTAATCTCTGTTGAATATTGTGTATATGTTGGTGATTAAATTATTTGTGTGACTGAAATGATTTATATCAAAATTAGTATGTACAGGCACTACAGTGCCAACTTTTGTGCCATACATCCTTCTATGTACTTTCTCTACTTATGTTCCAACTTTGCACCATACTGTTTGTGCGCCATGTTGACATCAATAACAACATATTCTCAACAATACCATCACACCCATAGGAACATCAAGTTGAACCCAACTAAAGCTAATGATGATCCTCGGGTTCCAAACCATTCTGAAATTTGTGGATAACCTATCACCCAAAACATTGTCCTGCAATGTGCTAACACTAGGGGTTTCTTGAAGACCTCATATCAGTAGAGAAATCAGATATTGTGAAGACTCAGTACACTATTCATAGAATACACCCCTAGGCAATCAATCCCCTACGCCATATGAATAGGCTCCTGAAAGTAATATCTCTCCCTCCTATATGTACTAGCTACCAGACTGTCAACCCAAAAAATCCCAGGGTTCCACACCAAAAAGTACTCATCATGTTGTGTCACTCTGGTCATAAGTATCTGACCCTCTTTCCTAGAGTACACCCTCCCCTTATGCATCCACAAGATATAATTCCTCAAGGATTCATCCCCACTATCGAGGATCCTATATTTTTATTGAATCTCAGTGGATTCACCCAATCCAACTCCAAATTTAGACATCGACGATAAATCTATGTGGTTACAAACTGGTAGGGCATCCATAACACCTAGTCATATATATCAAAGGGGAAAACATCAATAATATAGAACCCCCATCCTACTAAAATATTACAAGAATCATCCATAAATCATCCCATCACATCATCTACAAAGTCCCTCCATGCAAAAAAAATAATATCATAGGTTGTAAAGTCACCAGGATCCCAGACTAGCCAGAATGATGTGAAGCACCATCTGCTCGTAGAAATGGTATGTAAGGTGATAATATAATAATTCAAATGACTTCTCCTCATGAAAATCATAAGTTTTATAGACTCAGTTAACTCCTTGGAAGACCACTCCTCTAAGAAACCACTCCTAGGCCTTCCAAAATCAAAATCCGGAAGGTCAAAACTGCTTCTCTCCTATGTAAAAGTAGTTGAACTATCAAACAATATAATCCCAATGTCCCAAACTAATCCCAAAAAGGAACCCCCATCTTTATGTCCAACCACTCTTATCATCACCATTGTACCAACTCACCCAGTCTACATCCTCCTCTCTTGGAAACCCACAATGAACTCCCTAAAGAGACTGAAACCACTATACTGGATCCTCCCTTGCAAAGGTGTCTCAATGAATTCTAAGTCTACAAATCCACAATGGAACTCAATATTTTCCTTCCAAATATATTAAGTCTTGACCTTCCCTCTATAGACATCCCAAAAATAAATCAGACCACTCACTATCATGGCTATGACGATCATCATAATCATCTGAATCAATCTATCACCCAAATGAATTCATGGATCCCACCACCAAATTGGGATTCCACTACTCCTAGTACCTCCTAGTTATTTTTGTGCCATAATGGTAACCATTGGATTCAAAATTATCCATGTCCCTGGTATGCCATCATTTGGTGGAAACCAAGTACTATGAATCAACTTTGTTCCTACTAATATGTTCGGTCCTTGCCAAACTACACCAAAAAATATGCTATCTCGATCATCGTCAATGTACTCATGTGATATGTGGAGTATAAACACCTCCCTGGAAATTATCCTTGTCACATGTGGTGGCTCATACTAATAATATCACCCATAATTCCCTATCAAAGGTGAATCACACATAATCCTCATAATATTCTCGCTAAGTGTAGACCCAGGGACTACATGTATGCAACCTCCATAGTATATAATTTCATACATCACTCTATCAGCTGAAATATCTGTGAATTGATCCAATACAATTTGGAACTCCTTCTGTAACATACCCAACCCTTAGTTGGGTCACGTAACTACTAAAACAATCCAATAAAATTTTTGATACTAATTTAAATGTGGAAATTAACATACAACAAGAAATACAAGTTAATTAGTTGTCCATGTTCTAAAAAAATGTAAATACAGTTGATAAATTGTGCATATAAATAGATATATAACATATAGTATCATTCCACCATATAAACATGTATTTAAATGCATCATTATTCTCACAACAAGCAACATTAGCCAGGCTAACTCAAAGTAGATGCACAACAAATATACATATCAACATTTAAAACAATTAAACACAACAATTAGAAAATGTATCTTATAAAATGTTCAACCCAATGCAAAGGATGAAAAAATTCCTCCCAACCATAGCCTTCTTGTTCCATTTATCAACAAAAAGACACCCCTGAGATGGGGCTATGAATCCACAAGAGATGAAGGTCCCTAAGGTTGTCTAATGTCCCCCTTTTAGCATTTAATATCTTAGCTAATTCTAGTCCACCAACAAACTTCTTCTCAACATGAAAAACCCAAGTGATGGAATCCCCCTTCATAGCTCACAATCTCTCAATCCTTTCCACTCCCCTCTAGGCATTCCAACAAAGGTTGGACATGAATTCTACTTGTTGGGACTTCAAGAATTCTACAGTTGCAACACAAATTCACCCAACAACCAAAACACATGCTCCTTGTACAAATTTCGAACAACTCGTCACTCTTAGGCACTCAACCTCTTTCTCCATGAAGCTACATCTTCAAAAAAACAACCAAACATGTCCACACAACTACCTACAAGATCCCACACTCAGAACTCCATTGTTGGTCAGAAAAACTCCCTGTAAAAAAAGCTCTCTATGCAAAAATGTGAATGTGTAAAACTAGTCCCCCGTACTCATACAATTTTCCTCTCTCTCTTTCTTGTTTGACTTCCACTCTTCCCCAAGTTGATTTTACTCATACCCCATTCTCTCAATAACTATGGGAAGTGACTCTCACACCAACCCTCTTACATTAATTCAATGATTGGTCTCTATAACTCTCAACAACTAATAGAAGGTTTATGACAAGGATAATTTAGATAAAAGTAGGAAATGGGTTTTGGTTTAATAGATTTGGGTAACTCTCCCCTTTGGAACCTTACCATTTATTATGGATACCTATCTCCCAATATTGTTCTCTGTCTGTCTACAGCTGGCGATACATTTGTATTCATTGTATTTGAATTTACATTGTTTACATATTGGCTCTCCGCCATATATAACATTTACAATATACATTGCTTGGCTCTTCGGCCACATGCTATATTTACAACAAAAATCGCTTGTTTGGGGTTTGAAAATGGGGATGTCACACCTACTCTTCTCTGACCACATAGCCCAATTGAAATGAATCTTACATGGATACAATCCTTCCTACCTTGTCCCACTAACTCAGGTGAACCCTCCATGTCTTGTTGAATATACCGTCGGCATCAAAAAATAATGCTAGATGACACTGCCACTACCTGCAATACTGGAAAGTGTTATGTTCTTTGGTCAATCCCTATGGTGTGAAAAAGAACTCAAGGTAACATCTGAGACAAATCCTGCATGTATCTTGTTCTTTGTCCCTTCTCTGGTGATATCCCACTCGAAGATCAATCTCTGAGGAATGTACCTCTCCATGAAGCTCGTTCATCCACTCATCGTTCCTAGGTGAACCAAATTCAATGGTATGTATGAATTCTATGTATGGTGGTGTCCCTGGGGGGATCATTCCAAAAGACCATTTTACACCACCATACATAGTTTAATATTGTTGTATACCACTACACACCCTTGTATCATCATGTACCACCATGTATTCTATATGTTCCCTTGTATCAATCACTCCACTAATATAAATTGAACTTGGGTCCCAGACTAATGTCTCCACATCCATACTATACTCAATCCCCCAATCCACAAGTTCATATACTTCCTTTTTGGTTGGTCCACACAGAATTTTCTCAACTACCTCCTCTGTAGCTAAGCCTTGAGCCAAAAGAAATGGCTCACAATCCCTGCAATGAAAAAAAGGTGCACAGTCAAAACCCTCTATGTCAAACCTTTCACCAAACACCTGCAACTCTGAATGATCCTCATGTGGAATCGTCACAAGAGGCTCCTCCCTTAGATCATGAGTTCCATTCACACCCGCATGTGTTACTGTTTCCAAAGATGGTGGAATCTATCTTGTTGTCAACAATGAAGAGCGTGCCGAACTAATATGGTAATAAAGCTCCTCAATCTCCCTTTCCTTGTCTTCAACAAACTTAAGAGAAAGGTCTCTATCCATGAACAACTACAAATAATTGGATTTCATGTACTCTAGTGTATCTTTGATTATGTGCAATTAGGTACTAGTAACTCCCTCTACAATTCCCTTTTTCCTCTCCTCCATCTGTTTTTTCTAGATAAGTTCCTCGATAAATTTACAAGAGCCATCTTCCCTCATCAACATCTGCCCAATTTTGTTCCTCTGTGACCAATATTTGATTCTCCAAATCATGCAATGTTATTTCATCAACATGGCATATATGTCACACAAGGTATTGATTGACTCATGAGATGATGTCGTGCAATGTGGACTACCTTCCTCATACAAGTTTTTTGATCTACTCTCATCCCTTAAATTAGCCCCTTCATTGTCATCCTCCACACATAGCTCCCAATCTTTGTCACATTCTAGTATAATCATTCTTGCATCATCGTACATGTCATAAATATGATGAGGTTCTCAATCCATGTCATAGTTAGGTTCTAGAATGCTTGAACCTCCCTCATCATAAGAAACATACATAGGGAGAGATGTTGAATCTTCAACATCATATGATTGGGAAATCATCCCATAGTCATCATAAGATATCACATCCTCACCATACTTAGGTGTTAACACACCTACATCATCATCACTACTAAGGTATGCAGGTGATTCATCATCATTGGTTGCTCGAAAAGTTGCATCATGTGTGTTGTACGGTTATCCATCATATGTGCTAATTCCATGGGTCTCATGAGATATATCTAATGGTGTACTAGATATTGTTGTCTCACTATTGCACCAATCCTCAACATGATTATATACGTGTACCTACAACAAGTCCCTCTATCCTTCATGCTTGTCTTCCTTCACTTTCTTCCTTGTTCTTTCCAAAGAAGCCTTGGTCCAAACTCTAGGAAAGTTCCCACTCTTGATGGCGCAATAATACTTTAATGACATAATAGCATGGATCTCCTCACTAAATTTCTTATACTCTTCACAACAAGTCATGCGCTCTGCATGTAGCTCCCAAAATTTAGGATACATTAACAATGGTGCCATTTTCTTCTGATATTCTGCAATGGATTCTTAATTTGTCTTCATCTGTTCTTACAATATGGAAATATCACCAACTCTGATACCACTGTAATGTCCCCAAATATACTAGGTAAGGATTTAAGTGTTTTGTTGTGCAAATTATGATATTGTTGATGTTCTACTTTTGCTAAACAATTTGTACTCAAATATACTCTATGAAAAATATGATAGAAGTATTTCCATAAACAGTCTTCATGCACTACATAATACCAATCCAAGTACACAGATAATAGAAGTGACAACATTGGAATCCTTTATTATGAATGGAGATAGGAAACACAACAACAAAAATAGTCTAATGGATTCTATAGCAACTTCGACAATACTACAAACTCAAACAAGCAACCTAGTATGATGCCAACTGCTCCAAGGCTCTTCTATCCCTACAACAATCTGATCCAACACTGTCTATTCTGCAAATGAACTTATAGTCCACTGTAACTCTCATCAATTTGACCTAGAATGGACTACTGTAATCACCAAATCCCTCTTACGGAGATCCTCCTGTGAAGAGGTTGGGAAACAAGAAGGGTCTTGTGAGATGAACTGTGTTCAACCAATGTGTCTTCCTCCTGAAACCCTCCTACAAAAATCTCTAGTATTCTAAGGACCACGTGGGACAAGGTTGGACATATGGTAGGGCCTCACGGGATGAACATATTAAAAAAGAAACCCTCCTGGTATCTGCAAAAACTGAGATTGGCCTCCTCCAGATAATTTCACAGATCCCCTGCACAAAGCCGATAAACCTCCAGCTGAATACAAACCCCACTTTGAAGCTCCAATAGAAATCTTGGATGGATTCATCTCTTGTCTAGCTAGGATGGATATTGCACCACTGAAACCAAACCAATAGTGGAAGGGTTTTGCTAAACCCTAAAGAAACAATGGCTCCAAGAGAACTTTCAAAATGAGATATTAAATCATAATGCAAAGTGAAGTGATACCCATCAGTTTATCCTTCTTCCCTATCTTCTATATCTTCCCCCTTTTTGACTAAATGAAATATAACTTCTTTTGACTAAATCAAATATGACCCTTATCCCCCTTTTTAATTTCACTTCAATATTAAAAGTCACTTTTAATAATGGTTAAGTAACATATTAATATAAAGTAACTTTATTTCCTTAATGTCACTTTAAATACATAACAAATCCTAATTAAGTTACATTAAATAACCCCTTTTGACTCCCTTTTTGTTCACTGACAAGCCACATAAGTCATTTCCACTGCTGAACAAGGGAATCCCAAAATGGGAATATGACACAACCTCCCCCCTCCTCCTACCTCTAAGATCGATGAGTTTCATGTGTTGGTATCTTCTTTGAGAAAATAAGTTAATATACCTCCTCAATTTATTAAAAGGTTAGAATAAATCCTGGAAGTTTCTCTCCCTCCATATAACACCCGTCAAATGGCCCTAAATCTAGAAAACAAGGCTCTGGTAGGTTAGTTAATTGGTGTTTGTGCCTCTCCCAAGGCCATGGTGATTAGGATATAGAATTCCTGGTTAGGTTTTATCAAAGCCAAACTCTCTCATTACTTCTGTTGCAAGGGGTTTTATGCCTTCTTCTTTGAAACTAAGGAAGATAGGGATCACATATTTTGAAATAGGCCATATTTATATGGATCCAAAGGGATACATTTGAATATATGGTCTCTATAATTCAACCTAGAAAATGACATCCCCTCCACAATTCCAATTTGGGAAATATTTCTCGGTCTCTTACTTCACTTTTGGAATGACAATGTTTTGAGGAGTATTGGGAATACCCTAGGAACCTACATTGACAAAACTTAACCGAGAGATGGAATTCTCACCTGTGCATGTATATGTGTTGAAGTTGACTTGGAAATGAGTTTTCCATAATTGATTGAGCTAACATTGTGTTGATGGGCCAGAATGAACCATTCAAGAAGGTAAGGGAGAACGCTCAATGGCAGGTCCCAATTAGACCCACTCTCGTTTGGAGTATCCTTTCCGCCCAGATTATGTCCTGGTTATCGAACAAACTAATTAATTAATTAAATATGAATCTGAGAATCAAAGGTTCTCAGATGAATTAAAACTCTAAAGAACTAGTTGTATTCTAATATGAGTATTTACAATCCTAATATGAAATTATATTCTACTCTATTCAAACCTATCCCGATCATGATAAAACTAAATGGTAATTGTAGTGAAATGTTTGTATTACTTGCACATAAATAATTCATATAAGAAAGAAACATGGAAGCTTAACAACACAATAAGTTCGAAACAAATAATTGATTTACTAACTAATCATATTGTCGTTGCACTTAAAGTGAAAATTATGGTAACCGTAAACATATGAAGCTTAGTCCATAAATATTTCATAAAAAAAACATTCATATATCGCAGAGATAAACATGCATAAATAGAAAAATACGATTCATAAAAATTAACACCACAATCTTCAAAAAGTATTTCTGATTCCAATTAACTTGTAGTAATAGAATTGTTTCGCTACCTATGAAAACAAAAGCCTCATCTCTTTTACATTCATCCAATTTATAGAACACACATAGAAAATTTAAATATTCCTCTAACTACCGAATGGTCAGGGTCCTGAAGTGACGCTTTAGTTCCCTTTCCTAATTAATAAATTATAATAATTACAAGGGAAATGATTAATAAAAAAAAATTCAGTTACAATGAGATCATTAGGCGATCCTTAGTAGTTTCAATTTTGCATCTATGAAGACCTTCAAGGTATCAAAATCATCGATTATGTTGTCCACTCGATGTATTCATGTTATTTCAAGGTTTGTCTCACTATTGCATATGGGCATAATGATTTCCATCTTGAAGCTTTGCTCAACACATTGCACATAATCTTGAGTTAGCGAGATCAAGATGACAAGTTGTATTAATATTTCTTCTATAACCTATGTGTTGATTTTTCCGATTACCTCAATGAATTTCATAATGAGGTTCCCTTTATTCTCAACATCTTCGACCATTTCTTGGGTCAACAATGCCTTTCATAGATCCCAAGGAGCATCTATTCTAAACCATGAGAGTATCTTGTCGGAAGACCTCCATATCTCTTTTCTCATTGTGATGACATGTTCTTGTGTCTTATGTATATCTTCAATATTGTTTATCCTTTCACTCAACAATATTTGATCTCGGATTCTCTGCTTGTCTGAGTACACAGACAGAGTCTCATGGATGTTTTTCTAGACATCTTGCCATTTTGTGACCCGATTGTAGGCTTCAATGGATTTTTATGTTTTTTGTGCATTTATTTCACCTGTACGGTTAGTTCGACTTGATCAGATCTGGCCTTTAGTATTTTTTTCAGAGTGTAGATGAATATCTTCTATGAGTTCTAAAGTTCTTCATTCTTCTCGGTAGCCTCTGTTTTTATACCTTCCAGAGAAACTATTTGGTTTTGTATTTCTTCTATTTCTTTCTTTAGGATATCATTTTCTTGCTATATTCTCCTAAATTCCTTTTCACTTCTCTCATTGAAAGATATCATTTAGGAAAGTTCTCCTTTAAGCTGCATAGTTTCCTAGTCATGTGCAACTTTGAGTTTTCCACCTCATGTAGATGAGCCCTTTGATTGAGGATGATTATTTCACTGAATTTTTCCTTCAGTTCCGTGTCCTAGATCTGAATTTGTCTTTCCATATCTTCCTTGTATACTTTATCCATTTTTGGGGTTTCTTTCTTGTATTCACTATCCATGGCCTCTTTGATGTTTTCCAAGGTCACCTCCAACTCATGGATCTTGGCTTTTGCAAAATCTAGTTCCCCTGTGACTTCATGGACCGACACAATGTTCACACCAACAAATGAACTAAGTTTTGAGGCTACTTGTAATACATTATCCGTTGATTCTAGCCCAACTTTCCATTTGATGCTCCTTTCAGGAACTTCCTGGCTTACATCGACTTTTCCACTTTTTCTCTCCAAGGTTCTTTTCTCAATTTCTCTTGTCTTATGACTATAGAAGTAATCTCCCACAACAACTATTATTCCTTCAAAACCAAGTCCTTCAGAAGTGATTAGTAAACTCCCTAGGGTAGTGGTCAGTGGGGTGAATTCCTTAATTGGGGTGTTGATCAAATCAGTGTCAATACCAACAGTGGTATTGGACATGGTTTTATCCTCTTTGGATTTGGAGGGTTTAATTGTTTTTTCCTCTTCCTTCTTCCTCTCTCTTTGTTATGCATCTATGGAAATTTTTTCTATGTTTGGTGTTTCTCCTTTTCCTGTATTGATTGTTTTTGAGAGAATATTTGTAGTTCAAGTATTTTCTAGTTCAACCTATTTCTCCTTGGATTCCTTTTTCTTCATCATCTAGTATCTCTCTTCAACCTCTTTATCTTTCATAGCTCATTCTGCCTCTTTTTCCATCCTTTCTCTTCCTCTGACTTTAGTCATTATTTATCTTATAGGAGTAGGGACTTGAAATTTTCTAGCCTTAGGGATTTGTATTGTTCTTCCTCTTTATTTAGCTTCTCTTGGGTTACTTCGGTGGTGAGACTTTCCACCGCCTCTTTGAAATTAAAAGATCCATGAAATACATATTCAACGAACTTGGATTCATGCATGCTCTGATGAGATAATCTAAAAACCTTCATGTGTTCATAAACCATGTTTTGAGGATCATGTGATTTGGTATCTCCGGTACAAAGACACAACTCCTTTAGAGTTTCTGCTTCCTTTTCTACTTTCTTCTTGTTTTGTAAGGAGAATGAGCCTATATGAAGGGGGAAAATAGGCTAACACTTTTTTTTCTTTTCTGACATAAGAAGTGGCTCCTTTCTCCACAATATGATATGTTATTTCTCTGGCCATTAACTTATCTGGCACATACTTGGGAAGAAAGTGTGGAGGCCTTGTGGCCCCAAAAATCCTGACATAGGTATAGTATTTCTTCATATACCAGTCTCAAATTCCCCTTAGGGCCTTGATGACACCTAAAGAAATCAGATGTGGGAAAAGGAAAAATATGGCCTTGTGGAGGGGGGAAAGTAAATAGTCACAGATCACATAAAAATATTCCTTATAGTTGACCTCCCACAATCAAGAACAATATAAATAGATGGGGCCATGATCTGGGGTCCATGCCGAATTGAAATAAGGGAATTAATTGGTTGAACAAATGACATCTATGAGATATGACAAAATGTAGAAGATAAGGTTTTTCATACCTTTGGGGTCTTGAACCTGATTCACTATGCTAAAATATAGAATGCTTTCCCAATTGAAATAATGGCCCTTCTTAACCACTATGTAATCCATGGGAAACCATTCCATTATATAATGGGTGCTAGTTTCCTCACCATAAAGTCTACATATCATTGTGTTTAATATTTTGTAGGGGATTTTCAATTATCACGAAGGAAAATTCCTTTCCCCTTTATTTACCAACCATTCTTCGTCGTAGAACATTCTTCCCTAAATGTTTCAAAATATTTGTTCTTGACCCCAAATTTGTCTTGGAATGACTGATTTAGATAAATCATGGGTTCTGGGGTCTTGTACCTTACATGGACATATTATTCTTTGAGTGATGTAATAGGGATACATAAAGGGTTGAATATTAATCCTATATCCCTATGCATATATGAAAAACACCATCTGGCAGCGTCATTGTAAGGGAAGAGCTCTGGGTGAGCAACTATCATGTGAATGCCACTTTTGAGATTGTTCCTTATTTGTCGATGTCCAAGTTGTCAGGTGGAAACCATTCATTCTAAAAAATATCTAGAATCAAAGCATAACCAAGGTAGTGCTACATCCCATTATGGTTGTTTTTATTGGCAACATTGAAATATTATGGGACAGAGGCATAAACAAGCGCACCGAAGGTGTGGATTTTCCCCTTTCTTGTCAACATTCGGGACATTTTTTAACCACCTGTATGAAAAAAATATTAGTGATTAAGAGCATGAATACACTGATACAGATAATAGCTAATCAATGATGCATAAAACACTTACTTATATACTATAGACAATAATAATGGAGCAAGAGGTCAGACCTTCCCCACTGCAGTGCCTATTTTTCTTAGTGAGGATGTAGACAAGTGATAAAAATATAAAGTCTCAACAATGTTTAAACATTTCCAAATTCCCTCCAATATTGAGTGAAATTAATGAATAAGTTTGTTACATATTAGACTCGGTTAGAGGAGTATGAAGTGATATGAATGTAGTCGCATGCGGTTCATAAGTTATTACTATTAACTATATCACTAGAAGAGCGAGGTTGAAAAAAGGACAAGATCGTCGACATGTTGTCATCGTCGATAGTTTGTGGTGATAATATATGTTTGATATGATCATGAACAATCCTCCAATGACAAAAAATCTCAAACACATTATTAAATATTAATGAGAATACTTAACGATTCGTAATAAATTTTAATGCATCACAAATGAAAACACTCAATACAAATCCTCTTCTTAAGTATAGTGATAGGACGTTAAGTAACGGTGTGGAACAGGTAGAGGATAAGTGTGAGATAAACAATAATGAAATGGTTCAGTGATCACTAAGTTCATCTTCGTCGTAGGATGGACTAAATCTTTGGTCGTCGATGATATGAAGGAACAACGTCATCGTCAATGATGTGTAGGGAAATAACAGATGTGTGATAAGAGTTTTACCAACAATGATAAGGATTCTCCAAAAAGGACCAGCCAACAATAGCATGACATGTGTGGGTACGAGGGTGGTATTATGAAATTACTAGGAGATGGGACGAATCTGAGTAATCATGTTGATGTGAAACATGATCTAATCTTGTCGAGCCTCTTGGATTATGACATGGTTTTGCGAAAATGGGCACATCATCGTCGGTGATGAGAGATGAACACATGATAAATCATTTCGACCATTGTTTTCTCTCGACGACGATGTTATGATGCATTGTTGTTAATATTTTGAAGTGAAGGGAACATAGATCGGGAAGAAGGAACGACGATGAGAAGATCGAGAATAAGGTCGTGTGAATAAAAAGGGATGGGGTAAAACCTAAATGATGATGTACAAAGAATCCAGGATGATGAACATGAAGGCTAGTGAATATCATATTTGTTTTGTTTTAGATGGCCATATGCAAGAGATTGGGTTTGTAGGTGAATAAATAACCAGGTGAGTAAAGAGTAGTGCCTTGTAAAAAGTTTGGTAGTAGGGGCCTCCACCTAAAATGATAGTTTTGTTGGGGTTGATGTGTCATCAAAACACATTGGATGATTGGAAACATATTCAACTATTGGACTATGATAAATTCCCTTTGAAGTGTAAGTATTTTCATGAATACAAGAATTTTGCTAAAAAAATCCCAAAGAATTCATAAATGGAGAAAAGACCTCAAGAAAAGGACAATCAATGGTAATGGGTTAAAAAGAGTTGGTCTAACAACAATAAATTAGGTTATTTCACACAACCTAAGAAAGTACCATCTTCAATTTCATCTACTCAACCCTCTGTATTAGGAGGTGTTTCAGGGAAAACATCCTTGGTAGGCCCATCTAATGTGTAGGAAATTGAAACCAAATGTAACTCCTCGAATGGTTCAAAAGGAACTGGAACCAGCCCTAACAGAAACATGTATGAACTTCTCTCTCATTGAGATCATATTTATACTATGAAAATGGTTGGAATCCTTTGTTTAATTCTAGAACACCCATAACCACCTCAATTATGGAATAAAATCTATACTTTCTACCATTGCCAATTATGGAGAGTAACATTCTTGATCATGATGAGGATTTTCCATCCTCTCCAAATAAATATCATTTTACTACAGGTGGAGCTATTAGCCATCATAGTTCCCAACACGAGGAGGAGGCAAGATACGATGAGGGAAAAAATGAGCAGGTCAAAAAAGGAAAATCACATAGGAAGATAGGTAGAAATCCATAAAAATAAAAAAGAGAGGAAGCCACTAGAAAAAGAAAAATTGTTGGTGCATAAATATACCATTTATAATCTATTAACAAAGAGAAACAAAAGGAAGCAAAGTGGATAAACCCACCTCATAGTGGGAATCAAAAACACCCAAGTAAATGATGAATATGATCTCATGAAACTATAGGGGATAGGGAAAAAAGAACAAATTATAATCAATAATGGATATGGTCAAACACAAAAACCCTTAGTTATCATACTCTAGGAGACCAAGCTTGAGGATGATGAAGTCTTAATAAAGTGTTAAAAACTTTGGAAAAATAAGGAATGCTAGGCAGTAAGTGTAGGAGGGGCCTTTGGAGGTATTTTCATAGTATGGAATAACTCTATTTTGTAGTTAAACTATAGTCAGTAGCCATTGCATTGGAAACTCACAAGTCTCAAGCATCTATATATGAGAAACATATTTAATATAGTGAATTCATATATTCCTTCATTATATTTGGAAAAAGTGGACTATTGGGATACTCTTTCGGCATTGAGAGGGTCAATTTTATGGGTTCATATAATATTGGATGGAGTTTTCAACACCACTCTCAGCCCAAAAAAAAATAAAAAAGGGCAGAGCATAGTTAAAGACCCTCTTAGGGATTTAATGGAAGATTTGATATCTTTCTAGGATCTACTAGATATCAATCCCATTAGGGGTATATTTAATTGGACCAATTAGTGGCTTAGGCTTCACCATATAGAAGAAAAATTGGATAGATTATTGGTCAAAGATATTTTTTAGAGAGTGATTTCTTAGCCTATTCTGAAATTATCTCTTGGTATTCTTTTGACCAAATGCCTATTCTTCTCCAACTTAAGAAAACACTTGACTATTGCCCCATTCCATTCCAATTTAATCCTTTATGGACTCACAACAAGACCTCATTAGACATCAAAATAAGTATGTGGATCACTTGGATTGTTGGCTCACATGTCCATGTTTGGGAACAAAAAATAAAATCCACCAAGAAGGCGCTTAAAGAATGGACCAAAATTTTGGATTCCCCTCCTAAAATATAAATTCAAGAAAAATATGAGAAACTAGAAAATATTCAAGAAATAATACAACAAGAGAAGGTCGTAGAAGAGATTCTATTAGAAGAAAAGGAGACCTTACGCAACTATCAAAATTTCCTTTGAGCTAAAGAAATGAAATGGAGACTCAAATCAAGAAGTCTCTTGTTCGCAATAAGGGATAGGAGCATGACATTCTTCCACAACAAAGCTAGAGAAATACTTTGGAAAAATAATTTTAAAGAGATATATGCCTCTATTGGGTAATTTCTTAAATCCTTTGACAAAATAAAGGAGGATTCCATCAATCATTTTAGTTACTTATAAATAGAAAAGGATGGGGCTAATCTAGAAGTTATTGTGGCTATGTTAGAAAATATTCCCTCTATGATATCTCTAGAGGAAATTCAAAAGGCTATTTGGGATCTTGCCCTAGATAAGGCTCTTCGACCATAAGTATTTTCAATTGATTTTTATAGGGAATGATTGAATGCAATCAATTTCAATATTATTAGGGTGATTCGATATGTGCACAACTATTATTAGATAGGGGGTCAACAAATTCATATTTCCTTGATCTTACAACAAAAGAGGAGAACCTCTCTTGTTTTTCAATATTTAGGCCTATCTCATTGTGCAATGCTTCATTTAGGATAATGTCCAAGATCATAGCCAATAGAATCAAGAAGCTTCTCTCTAAAATTATTTTAGAGAATTAAGGAGGGTTTATGGAAAAGAGTGAAATTGTGGACAAAATTATATTGGTCCAAGAAGTGTTAGGAATAAGAAAATCTACAAGATAAATATTGAACTAGCAAGAACAAAAACACACAAATCATGCATATACATCATTGACACGTGAGTTACCATGGAAAACCCTTATGGGAAAAAACAACCAAAGATATCTTTGTTCCCTTGACCAAATCTAGCCAAGATGGCCAAGTTTTCCTTCACCCATCACCTCCAATCCCATTACAATGGAGTATCCTAAGGCTATTTAAAGGATTCATTACATGAAATACATGGGCACAATACCATGGAATACTAAAACCATTGGCCCAAAATCACCATTGTTGACCTAAAATAGATTTAAATAATTGACTCTATCACTGAGTTAAGTTTAACCCAACATTCTCCTGTTTAAACTTGACTTGGTTTAATTATATTACCCCTGTCATAGTTTATAACAAGAGTATATAGGAATGTGGAATGCCCCCTCTATCACCTAGATCTATGTCTAGAATTTATTTGTAATTTACCATGGGTACACATTCCTAACCAGGTATTACAGTCGTATTCCCATTTACATGTAATTCTCCATTATATATATATTCATTTAGTGTTTTTATTTCCTTCAAGACTCCATGGGAATGCATTCACCATGTCCATTGCTTCTTTTATCCGCACTTACAAATTCCTCCATCATCTCGTCTTTCCATTTCCTTGACCTCCACCTAGTTCTTGATTTTTCTTGAACATTTGTAGTGCCACCTTTCATTTCTTGTGTTGGGAATTCTTGGAGCTCTTATTCTAAACATTTTCTATCCACACCACATGAGAATGTCTAGCACCAATTTCCATGATCTCTGATGCTAGTTTTTAGGAATAAGAAAATCCTACAAGAGAAATAATGAACCAACAACAACAAAAACATATAAATCATGTACACATCATTGACACATGATTTACCCTGGAAAACCCTTACGAGAAAAACCAACCAAAGATATTATTTTTCCCTTGACCAAATCTTGCCAAGCCAACCAAGTGAGCCTTCACCCCTCACCTCCAAGCCCATTACAATGGAGTATCCTAAGCCTATTTAAAGGATTCATAACATGAAATCCACAGGGACAATACCACGGGATACCAAAACTATGGGACCAAAAACCACCATTGTTGACCTAAAATGGTTTTAACTCATTGACTCTTTCACCAAGTCAAGTTTAACCCAACAAGAAGAGATTCAGTCAAGTAGGTCAAAAGGAGGAAAAATTGTTCTTGTTAACATTGACATGGGAAAATATTTTGATCAGGTCTGTTATTCCTTCATCTTTGGCATTCTCCACAAGTTTGGTTTTAGTTCTGATTTTATATATTGGGTATCTTCATATATCAACAATCTCTAGATTTATCCCCTTGTGAACAGGAAATCCTTAAGTTTTTTCAAGGAAAATAGGGGAATAAGGAAAGGATAGCCTATTTATCCCATACTATAAATTATGATGGTGGAATCACTCAACGGGTTATTATATTCCAAGCGTAGCATTGGAAATACTCTAGGTATTCAAATTGTAAGAATCAAAAGAATCAATCATTTATAGTTTGTTGACGACACCCTTATACTATGAGGTGATTCCAATTTTATAAAAAGGATATTCAAGAACATTTTGGATTTTTTTACTCAATAATTTGGAGGCCTAATCAACCACAATAAATGTTAGATATATTCCTAGAATGTGAGCCAAAATTCACTTCTTGTTCTCTCTCATATTTTTCAATTCCTTCATAGAAAATTTTGGTCTTCTTTCAAATATCTAGGTATTCCTATTTGTCTATGTTCCTCTTCCTCTAATTTTTGACAGAAAGTTATATGAATAATTAAGACCAATTTTTCTAGTGGGGAACACATTGTATGAACCATGCAAGGCACATCATGCTCATTAAATTTGTGTTATTAACTCTATCATTATTCCAATATTTGGTCCCTTTATCCCATTTTGGTATTAAATAGAATATAATGCAAGAGATCGGGAGAAATTTGGGGCAAGGAAAAACAAACAATCAAAGGTTTCATCTAGTCAATAGGTCTATAGTTAGAGAACCCAATACTCATGGTGGACTTAGTATCAAGGATTCTAATTTGATGAATCTAGCAACAAGGGGAATCTTATTTTGCGAATTCTTACAATGAAATATGATTGGTGGAAGAAAGTGTTATTTAAAAAATAATTCATAGGAACAAGGAAAAGGTGTTTGGATTCAACCCCCTCCTCTAGAGAAGGTTCCCCTATATCGAAATTGATAAAATATTATCTTCCAATTATCTAACTGAAATTATCTTGGGTTCCTGAAAATGGGAAAAAGATCAATATATGGAATGACAACATTATGGGAAACTAGCCACTACTTCAATTGCAAGAGATACAACCATTAAAATTTTGGCTTGATTCTCAAGGTATAAGGACTCTCTATTATATCTCCTCTCAATCTTCTCATGGTCAGTGGAATGACTGGAATTTTGCTCCTTCACCTCCTATTTTTTCTTCTCCAAATCGAGGAACTTACAACCTTATTCAAAGGATTCCTCCTAAAATGTAATCATCTATTGACTAGTTTGGGTGTGGAATGACAAATTATTTAGTGAAGAAAGGTTATGAGTCTTAGTTGGGAGAAGTAATTCTCCCTCCTAGTGCATGTATTTTGAATAATATTTGGCATCAATATGGAATCGCTAAAATCAACATTTTCTGTTGGATTTTGGTGCATGGAAAAATATAAGCTGCAAAGAATTTGGAAAAGAGAGGTATTCAAGGCCCTTCTAGATGTGATATTTTCTTAGATAATGCAAACACCACCGACCATATATTCTTGTAATGTCAAATTCCATCTCAAGTTTGGAAACAAGCATTGAAAGGGATTAAGCATCATTATCGTAGGCCAAAATCGTAGAAGATTTTATCAAGTAAATGGGTAAATATGTACCAAGGGTCCTTCAAAAATAAGCCTTTACTAAAACTGTTGTGGATTTCTCTACCAAAATATATCAGTTGGAAAGTGTGGTTAGCAAGAAATCAAGTGATTTTCTAGCAGGAGTCAACCAAGCCTAAACTTGTGGAAAATAGAGATGTAGCATTATTAGTGGAATACATTGATTATAAAGTATTCCACCTCTCCTCTCTGCAAATGCTTGAACATAATGAAGAGATTTAGTTGGAACATTTTAGAATTAATGCTCTTCCTCCTAGGCCCAGGGGGAATCTAATATCATCAAGATCAAGATGGAATCTTTGTATGAATCAAGAAGAATTTCAGTCTTGGAAAGCTGAGAAAACTTCCAATTTTATTTTCTTTGATGGTGCATCCAAGAATAATCTAGGGGTGGAAGGTGTCAGGGGTTTTTATTTATAATTCTAGAGGAAATTTTGTAGGTGCACATTCATGGATTTTAGGTCTCTTTTCCAACAACCTAGTACAATTCTATGGATTACATCAAGGATTGAAAATCTCTAAGTTGCTTAACATTATAAACATGTCAGTGATTGGGGACTCACTGATAATCATCATGAGAATGATAAAGGGAACTAATTATTTAGATGTTATCTCATCCAAATAAGGCATATTACCTATTCATTCCCCCATATTAGTTTCTATCATATTTTAAGAAGAAATAACACTAAAGAAGGCCGAATAGCATCCCTCGCCACTTTGACAAAAAATGGGACCTTATTCCTTAATAACGAGGTCACATTAGAATCCATTCCTTAATTGACAACTCATGAAACTTGGTTCAATGGAATTGGAAGTTCTCCTCGAATATCAGATAAAACATGTTTTATCTCTAAAAGATTAATTGGTCAACCTTAAGAAGATTGTATCTCTCTTGGTCAAGAAACAACAGAATGGACATGGTATGTATGTGCCTTCCTTAGCCTCAAAGCATGGATTCTCATGTGGAAACACTTCAATTCAATAAGATATTATGAATAGATCTCCATTAAAGGAAGCAAATAATTCAAGATAAAGCTTTCTTTTGATCTACTAGTTTTAATTTTGAATTATTCTTTTCAAAGTAGTTAAGCTCTTAGGTATGTTTTGTAGATACTATACTTATCATTTTGAAATGCACCTGATTTACTACAAGAGCTTCCTAGATTTAGATGTTTTGTTTGACAATCTCTCTATGTGGATCTGTAATAAATGGAATAAACCTTTTTTGGATGTACTCTCTACTGCAAGTTTGTTTTGCAACTGTTTTATAATATGAATCCTTTAGTTACAGTGTAAAAAATTTACAAGATTATATTTGATTAGATGTTAAGCAACAAAGGAATAATTTAATTTAATAATACTTGTGGATGATTAATTAAAATCCAAATTCAATGAGATATGTAATTCTAATCTAAATTAAATGAACTTTTAATTCAACCTAATTTAATGATCTTTAAATTGATTATAATTATAAATTAAAACAAATATAAAACAAATGTGTAGTAAGTGTAAGGTAGTATTTTATAACATTCTTATGTCCAAATGATGAAATTTCAAATGCACATTCAAGGTACTTCTTTCTTGTTTATCATCGATTAAGGGTTTTGATAATATAATTTTGTATGTATTTGGTCAACTAGACTAGATATAATGAAATTCATATAGTGAGGGAACTTATTTTCCTACCACCTCTTGCACAAATTGTAATTTGTTTTCAAACAATGAGATATTTTGAACTTAAATTTGAAATATTGACGAGTACACATTTTCTACAAATTGTAATTTCTTTTTCAAACAATAGAAAATTTTGAATTTAAAACATTGATGAGTATTATAGATATACCACTAAGTGACATTATTAAATAGATAATCAACAAAGATACACAAATATTGAGCATTATATCATATTTTCATTTACATCAAAATATGTTTTGTGTGTGTTTTTTTAATGGTGTAATTGTCATTGATTACCATCGAATTCTAGGTCTTTTCCCATTTTTAAAAACTAAGAGATGACAATATTTTACTAAACATAATTGAAGGAATTATTAGTCATTATTTAAAAAAACAAAAAATTAATATTATGAAAGAGTGATGACAATGCTTGGATAAATATATTTAAATATATAATAATTAGTGCAAGGAATTCATTTATACGGACTATGATTTAACAAATGAATATGACACTAATACATCTAACCACATAGTATAATATGGACATAATGATGGTGTTAACACATAGGATGTACATGTTGTTCAAGATTTTTTGAGTCATGTTTCATGTTAATAAATGAAGTTACTGATTTTAACCTTGGTTCTAAAGCTAATAAAAATACATTTGCCTAGTCTTGGTGTCATGATGGTGGTTGTCATTATTAGCACAAGAGGGAAAGTAAAGGTCACATCTAGCTATCTAAAGGTCACCATCAAATGTTGTCATCCAAACAAGTGTCCAAAGGGTCATAGACATTCATACAACCACCTAAAGTATCTTGCCAAGTCATAAATCAGATGCATTGCAAACTCTCCTAGAAGTTCACAACACTCCAAAATATGACATATGTCAAATCTTTTATGATTGTGATTTAAAAAGAGTTTCTAATGATGATTGGTAGTTTTGAGAGCCAGTTTTCAAGACTTGTTACATGGTTTTGGAATCAATTGAGTTGAGTTGGCATGAAAAAGGCTCCTACAAGATAGTTAGCAGTGCCTGGACTCACTTGCCTTGTGAACTGGCAATTTGGGACAGTTTGTAGCAATTAACAAAATAGAGTCTTGTTTTAATAATAACTTTCGAATCACGATCTGGGTTCTTATGAAACATTGCATGGAGGGAAAAAATGATGTATTTGACTTGCTAACAAAAAATCAGCCCGACCCATTTAGTATTTTTGGAGAAAACATAAAAGCATCACCCACAGAAAAGTTCACAGTGCATGTTGTCAAAGGCGTTGCGAACTCTAACAGTCTGACAAATTCGAGATATGGGAGGGTTGGAAGCGGTCATGGAATGTTTGAGTGGATTCCTAGGATTTATTTGGACATTAGGGACATGTTTTCCATCTCCATATCAAGCAACATGACTTGTTTCAAAGGCATTTATCACAATAGACAAGATCCCCAAAAATAGGAATTTGTTATGTTTTTGTTGACATCTTTTGTAACAGACTCATAAATTGAGGAGGATCCTATGTAGATCCTTGGTTTCGACCTCCTTATAGTAGAGATAGATCATTTACTATATATAAAGTGGATTTCGATAAGGAAAGGTTTGAGTTCATGACTAGAGAGGCTTGAGAGAGCTGCAGGGGCAATTTTATCTGTTTATTTGTAAGGATGAGGGCATGTGATGTAGAAATTTCTGCCATTAGAGATTCACGAAAGTTTTTTATTAGATTTTTTTTTCTCTATTATCATTTTACCTTGTCATATTTCTTGAATGGAATTGCATACATTGAAGATCAATGGTTGTTCATGGACAGGAGATTTATGAGTTACAAATGATTTGTAGTAATTTTGTCATTTCATGATCTTTGTTCTAGTAATATTTTAAGTCATTTTTGTAGAGAGGATATATGCTTGATGATATTCTTCTTTTTGTTATCTTCCATATACCTTCATCCATCAATTATATCCCTTTTGTTCTGGTAGGCAGCTTCAGTGGCTTTGATCTGTAAGATGTGTTGACTCCATGTCCAATGGAATGACTTTGCATACATTTTTCTACCATCCTTCTTTCTCTTCTTTGTTGATCCACCTGATTTTAAACCTAATTTAATCACTTATATCTAAATGGGTATTGGTCTCACTCTTTGTACAGTCTGGAGTGACTTGTAGTGCTAACAAATGGAATCTATCCTTAACCATATTCAAGCTATTCAATAGAAAGTCATACATAAAATAAATTAACATTTACTCATAGATAATATTTAGAATATAAGTGATATAATTTAAACATGTTCAAAAATCCATAATTATTATATCAATTTCGACTCCCATCATCGAATTATTGCACCATGATATTAGTCAATATTCATATTCATAGACCATATTGGAAAAGAAAAATGAACAAAATTATATTCCATACAATCCAAGAGTAGAAGGAACTTTGGAAGACTTTCAATATGATCTATAAAAAACTTATAAGGAGTCTAATTCAATTTTGAAGGAAACTCTCTCAAACTTGAACAACAAAAGTATTGAAGAGAAACATACCACAATCATAGTATCTTTCCTATAGTACAAATAGGAAGGAGAATTTTGTTTCCTTTTTATGGACTACCCAATCATAATACTTTACTATGATTAGGAGTTTGAAATATGTAGTTTTGTTCAATGTGGGCAAAAAACATTAGAAGATATGGGAACCAAGGTTCTCTTAATCAAATATTTGATATATACACGAATCCCACCAATATGAAACAATTATTTCTAATCCAAAATAATTAAGGAAAGATGAAGGGTTGCAATTTTGGATTGTTAATCAAAGGAATGAAATTAGAGTCAACAACCAAAATATTTGACAATAAATATTCACACACATGGTTGTGAGACTATACAACACTTGACAAAACCATCAAGAAAAATACCATTACTTTATATCATATATTTCAAAACCATATAAGGGACATGCATAAGTATGTGGCTATGTTTTTTTATTAATACAATTGTATAATAATCTCTATGAGGTATTCGATATAGTATAGTCATGGTCAATCATATCCATATATGGGATCTAAGAACAATATTAAAATTTATAATGATGATGGTTACTTAATATAGGAGCATCTGTGAAAGGACTATCTATGAATGGTAGAGGAAGAGTTGAAAGGGAATTCAAATTAAATTTTATACATATAGAGTGTTCAAGTGCAAAAGAGGTACACATATGATATAGCCACCTAAAATATGTTCACATGATATAGCAATGCTAAAATATCATATAATCATAGAAATTTTGTATGAAAATTGTTTGAATAGAAAATTCGATGCAAGGTGCATGAAGTTGAAGTGTCACGCACATGGAGAGGAAGACCATTATCACCATTACGGTGCACATACTAAGAAGTAAATGCATTGAATACTATTACAATGGTTATGCTCAGGGAGGAAACTGAAGACTCAACAATGTAGATAAAAAAAATATATTTGTTAGGAATAAATAGGATGGTAGCATGGAGGAATGGCTCAGAAAATCCATATTGGTAGATGATTGTAGAGTTGGTAGAGAATTAATTGAGGGACATATTAGACACTAAGACATACATGTAAATGTATATTTGTATCAATGTCTATTCAATAAAAAAGAATAAAGAATAGATCTAATGCATTGGATACAAGTATCATAGTTGGGGTTCAAACTTGGGCCTATGGGTTATGGGCCAACTACACTTCAATTACACCACTATGATGTGTTTCTAATTATATTTAATATAATTTAAAAGAAATAGAAAAAGGATCTAAATGCTTTTAATTATATAATATAAATGATACATACATATAA
Organism: Picea engelmannii; assembly: GCA_009831015.1. Taxonomy (NCBI): domain Eukaryota; kingdom Viridiplantae; phylum Streptophyta; class Pinopsida; order Pinales; family Pinaceae; genus Picea; species Picea engelmannii. Next base: position 609,259 of record ML788420.1, read on the forward strand.
AAAACCAATCCAACTAAGTGAGGAAATAAATTTCAAACATAGAGACGATTACATGCAAAGTAATGTAATCAAACATTACATTAACTCATTGCAAAATAAATTAGTGCACTAACTAGGTCAACCTCAAAATGGCCTATACTTTATTCATCCTGCCAATGCACCATAGGAATGCAAGTCTCCATAATAGATTCATCATCATCTTCTACCATCTTCCATCTCCTTATTTCACCTCTCTTCACTTTTATTTTCATGAGTTGTATCCAATATTTTATCACCAAATGATTGTACCAACAAGATATATATTGAGGCATAAATCTCTATATATGATATAATCATTGTGTTATTTCACTTTTTAAAAGAAGTGACCCATCACAACCATCTTGCCAATATTTTATGTGTAATATCTATATTGATATAGTTGCACCAACTTGATTTTTATTTGCATGCATCACATCAAATAGTAGGCCACGCTATCTTCATTGACCTATGGGGTAATGATAATTAATACATCACCTACAACCATAATTCAAAATATTAATCAATATATGTTTGTTCAAGTTTGAAAATTTTAACATTAATTTGAAGAGGCCAAATGAAAACATGATTAATCTTTAACGATCCCATTAGTCAAGTCACATAGGTTTTGTGGAAACATAAAAAACTCAATCATGACTACAACCTCTTCATCATTCATCTCTTTTGATGTCGGAATTGAATGTTTTCCCTTTAGATTAAGAGGATCATATTTCCATTGTGTCACATATCCATCATTTTCACATTGATCAAGTGCTCCATCCCTCTAAATCAATGCAAAATACATAAAAGCATACGTACTTTCTCGTCTCAATGGAAAATATGCCATCCATGTCTTTACTTCAAACATAGAATAATTCCATCATGCCAAGTATAGTTTGACAATACCAATTCATGGATATATTCACATCACCAAGTGCAACATCCCAAGAGAGCCTACATCATAAAATATTAAATATATTTTTTCTATTAATCATGTGTTTAAAAGCATGAAAATTTGAGCTTCAATTTTGATGTCATAGTCTCTTACCTATGCACTAGACTTTCTTGTTCATGACCTTCATGGCCTAGATAAAATGTGCACCATTCAACAACTCCAACAAATGATCTGAATTGGACTAGATCATGACTCATTTGGTACCTCTTGAGTGTTCATTTCACACAAGAACCCATGCATCATGCTCACCCTTTCCATGCCCCATTTAAAAAAATATCCGAGTACAATCAAGTCCCAACTCCTTATGAAAATGACTCATCTAGTAAAAATATAATGTTTATTTGAACTACCCCACATACCCTTTAGACCAAATCCATTGTTCTATAAATGTTACATTGTTCTTTCTATATGATTCATAGATAAAATAAAAGGAATGTTGAACAAACAATTTTTCATGCTAGCAATCATCACTGGCATAAAATGTAGAAATTTTAATACAAATTATGTATTGCCTGGATTCTCCTGATCTAAAAATTATATGTCACTATTAAATATAGAATCACTTCTACAAATATTCTTGTGGAATTTAAAACATGATTGCCAATTGCAATATCAAGAAGAAAGATCAATCACACATAACACAAATGTTTTACCGAGAAAGCATAAAGCTAAAAATCCCACTATCATATATTATGTATATATCATGGATCATGAAACAATCTCATACAAAAATCTAGTCCAATATATCTCAGTACAATATAAAATTGTCTCACACTTTCATACAAAAATTGACAAATTCGTGTGTCAATTTACTGCTTCCAGATAGTCTGCCTCCTCTACACAATCCCTACTAATGGAAAACCCTGCAATGAATGAATCCATCTTGCCTAGGGTGTGCAATCATCATGGTCACATACAATGTGTGTGTGGTTGCATGAGTGCACTCACTAATGTCACAATTGATAGTCAAACTATCCCTTTCACCTGTTATCTCAACTAGGTCTCCACTGGATCTGACATGCATGTAGTTAATAGTGGTAAATGTTCGACAACACAGGTATTCCAACAGAGGACGAACACCTTCAGTAACCACTCACATAACCAGATCAAATATCAACACACCGATTTTTTCACGTGGTAAAACCCCTACGGGGAAACATCCATGGCCCCAGCCAATGCAGCGACTTGGAGCAGTTTATTAATGCAAAGAAAAAGATTACAGAGAGATTTTACAAGAGAGTTTCTCACAATCGATCGTCGGCAAATGACCCTCCATGCTCTTTAAATAGAGATCATGGACCAATCGGGTGTTAAGCCACGGATCAA
>ML788420.1:611604-663379 GCA_009831015.1 Picea engelmannii
GTCGGGAACATATCGTGACCGTCGGATTGCCTAACTACAAATGCATACTAATGCATACTAAAGAAACACACTTTTACCTAACGACATATTAGACCAAGTAGATCTTAACTAACTCCTAAGTGTCTAAATATCCTAACAGTAAATCTTCAGTTCCATGTGAGATCATTGAATGTGAATTAATTAATAATTAATTCATTGATCTCTCACTAGTGTAAGTTCAATTACAACTAGTAAAACTGAGATTAACTCACTCAATTGAGTTAAACTACTTCACAACTCACATAACTACACATTCAACTCTGTTACAACTTTGAATCACTCAGTTACAACCAATTCGACTTGCATGTCCCGCCAATCAACCTTTGAACTCGAATTTCCTATAGCTAACTGATTTTCCACTTCATTTAACTATTTCCAAGTGCTCATTGAGAATAGACTAATATTTATTGTCCAACTATTATTAAGGGATAATAATAGTCGACATACATCTATAAATAGAATTCCCTCACCATCTATAAATATACATCATCTATAAATAGAATTTTCTCATCATCTAAAAATAGACTTCCACCTAAAAATGGACTGAGGCTCCATCCTAGTGTACATGAAAAAATTTCACTAGGATCTTCCTATTGAATCTCAACACTCCCTCTCAACACTCACTAGGATTATCCTTCAGCCCAATCCTGTCTCTATGGTATTCGAATTTTCTCCTGGTGAGCGCCTTCGTCATAATGTATGCATCCTGATATTCCATAGGAATGTACTGAAGCAACATGATCTTTCATTGCACACAATCTATGATATGATGATACTGGATATCTATATGCTTAGATCTATCATGAAACATAAGATTAAACGAGAGTTTAATGCAACTCTGATTATCACAATGAATCAATGTCGGATCTAAATGAGAACCAAACAAACCAACCAAGATCTTTCTCATCCAGATAGCCTCACATGCAGCTTGACTCTCTGCCATGTATTCCTCTTCCGCTGAACTAAGTGCCACATATATTTTCTTCCTATTGTACCAAGAAATAGTTGTAGATCCGATACTAAATACCCCCCCTAATGTGCTCTTTATGTCCATTGGGCTGCCCGCCCAATCTACATATGTGAAGCCATGCAACTTCACCTCATCTGTATGTCTGTACCATAACCCATACTCATATCTACACCTCAGATATCTCAAGACATGCTTACCTTCCTTCCAAAAGATCTTGGTAGGCTTAACCATCACTTGACTCAACTGGTTAACTGCATAGCAAATGTCTGGTTTCATGTTCACTAGATACATTAGTGAACCCACTAACTATGGATAGACAGTAGCATCCACTACCTCTCCATAATTAGCATCCTCTTTCCTCTAGTTTCCTGGAAGAGGAGTATCCATGGGTTTGCAACCCTCCATGTGAAACGTATCCAGTATCTCCCTTGCATACTTGCCTTGAGACACAAAAATTTCACCATCTCGCTGCCATATTTCCAATCCAAGGAAATAATGAAGAAGGCACATATCCTTCATATCAAACTCCTTTGCAAGGTCCTCCTTGCATGAGTGTATCATCTCCTCATCACCAGTCAGTATTAAATCATCAACATAAAGAACAATTATTAAAAGCTTACCCTCGTAGATCCATCTCGAACCTTCCATTGATTTGTCAATCAGTCTTGGGACAATTTCCCATGCACTATTTTTGACAATGGTGTCATAATCCTCCACCATTGCATCAACCCAAGTGGGATCTTGCATTGATTCCTGAAAGGAAGATGGTTCAGTCACAATACTTTTTCTCATGAGAGCCATATATCCAATAAATCGATCAGGAGACTTTCTTTGTCTGCATTGTGAAGTAGGGGGTCCTACATTCTATGCAACATCTAGTCTCAATCTATCAGCTTCCGTGGTGCACTTTTTTCCATTTCTGATGAATGGATTTGCATGAGTGACTTCCTCCACTCCATGAACCTCCTCATATGGCTGATCCACATATTGAGACTTATCTTTGGGAACCAACAGTTCCTCCTTCGCATGCAAGTCTAGTTCCCTCTCAAGGGACAACCACGTGGCTTTCCCCTCATTGAATTTTATATCTCATCGCATAACAGTCATATTACTGTTAGGAAAATACACACGATAATTATGTGGTGTTTCTGTGTACCCCAAAAATATCCAAACTTTAGCAGTCGGCTCCAGCTTCTTCCTGGCGTTCTTGGTAACATGCACATAAACATATGAGACATAAATCTTAAAATGAGAAACATCAGTTTTCTTACTAGTGAAATATTCTTCAGGTGTACTCATGCCAAGTACTCTATGGGGACAACGATTTTGCACATAAACCGCAGTGTTGCATGCTTCTGCCCACAAATGCATTAGTAGGCCCTGATCATGCAACATCGCGCGTGCTGCACCCACGATCATTCTATTCTTCATCTTCGCGACCCCATTTTGTTGTGAGTTATGAGGCACTATGAGTTCTCTTAGAATTCCTTCTTTGTTGCAGAAATATTTGAATTCGTTAGAGATGTATTCTCCACTATTATTGCTCCTCAGAGCCTTCACTTGCTTACCCGACTCTTTCTCCACCAATGATATAAACTCATAGAACTTTGAGAATGTTTGATCCTTCTTCTGCATGAAGAATATTCAACATTTACGAGAAAAGTCATCAACAAAAATAACATAATACTTATGTTTTGTTGTTGAAGCAACTGAGAATGGTCCACACACATCTGTGTGAATTCTCTCCAGGATCACTGAAGCACGGTTCTTCTTTTCATGAAAGGTGGAATTTACATACTTCCCCATGATGCAACCCTTTCACTAATCTAACTGAGAAAGTGTTCCCATTGTAAGTCCAGTAGATATTTGCTACATGATTTTCAAGGCTCCATGATGAATATGGCCCAATCTCCTATGCCATAATTCGACCTCATCCCGGCTCACAACGTTTTTTTCCTTGCATCATCATGGCGGCGCAGCCATCTACCCCCATTTTGTAGAGATTATTAACTCAAATCCCTATATTCTTGACTTGACCCATTGTTTTATGTCACATGAAGGCTTTTCCATTGCTAAAAACAAAATCATAGCCTCTATCTTCCAACATTGCAACTGAGACCAAGTTTTTCTTCAGACCTGGAACATGCATAACATATTTCAATTGAAATGGTTTACCTGAAGCCCTCTGAAAGGTAATGGTACCGATTCAAGTCACACTGTATCGTCCATCATCTCCCATCTCTATATGAATTTTGAGATCTCTCTCCTCTAAGTCACTAAAAAGCTCCTTATCTCCTGTCATGTGGAAGGAAGTGCCACTATCCAAATACCACACCGATCCCAATCCACTTGAATCCATGCATGCGATAAAGGATAATTCAAGTTCAAATTGTGAGGCAAGGGCCTCACCAGCTGTAGCTCCAACAACCTTCTTGTTCTTCTTTTTATGCAGACAGTTAATAGTGAGATGCCCATGTTTGTGACAGTGAAAACACTTCACTTTGGACAAATCCAACTTCTTTCCTTTAGACTCATATTTTGAATGGAATTTATTCCCCTTCCCTGTCCTTGCCTTGGCAGCCAAATCACAATCCTCTTCATCATCATGCTTTGATGAAGAGTCATCTTTGGTGTTCTACCTGAACTCCTCTTTCACTAGATCCCACCATAGTCGTTCCCAATCTGGCAATTTTTCCCTTCCATTGATAGAGTCTTGATAACTATGATAATTCTTGGGAAGTCCTAGGAGAGACAAGCTCACCAAATCATCCTCAACGACTGTTATTCCCACACTCCCCAGCTCATCTTGACATTGGAAAAACTTCGTGAGATATTTTGGAATGGATTCTCCCTTCTCCATCTTGATCTTCCTGAGTTTATATTTGAGCACCAATTTCCTATGGTCGTTGTTGTTTTGGAATAGATCCGTCAAAGTCTTCCACATTGAATATGGTGTGGCTTTCTCATGGAGGTTTGAGACAATGTGGTCTTGTACTCCCTCCAACATGATCCTTCTCTCCTTTCCCACTTTCTTTTTCCATGCATCAAGATTTGTAGCGTCTGCAACATCTGGCTTAGGAACATCCTTGTCAATGAATTTCTTCAAGACATTGTCTTCGAGTACTGCCTCCATCCTGTCCTTCCAAGCATTGTAGTTCGAGCTTCCCTCGAGTGCATACTCTAACCTCAAGCCATTGAAATCCATTTCTATCTTGAATCAGTTGTAGCACCAAGAAAGTCTTTCTGGAAAGTTGAACTCTATCCAGTCACAAACTCAGCTTCTGCAATCTTCTATGATCTGATACCATTTAGAAATGTTAATACAAATTATGTATTGCCTAGATTCTCCTGATCTAACAACTATATGCAACTGTTAAATACAGAATCTCTTCTAAATATATTATTGTGGAATTTAAGACATGATCGCCAATTGGAATATCAAGAAGAAATATCAATCACACATAACACATATGTTTTACAAGGAAAGCATAAAGATAAAAACCCTACTATCATATATTATTTATATATCATGGATCATGAAACAATCTCATACAAAACTCTAATCCAAGATCTCTCAGTACAATATACAATCGTCTCACACTGTCATACAAAAATTGACAAATTCATGTGCCAATTTACTGCTTCCAGACAACCTACCTCCTATGTGCAATCCCTGCTATTGGAAAACCCTGAAATGAATGAATCCCTCTTTCCTAGGCTGCACAATCCTCATGGGCACATACAATGTGTGTGTGCTTGCATGAGTGCACTCACTAATGTCACAATTGATAGTAAAATTGTCCCTTTCACCTGTTATCTCAATTGGGTCTCCACTGGATCTGACATGCATGTAGTTAACAGTGGTAAACCTTCAGTTGCATGTGATATCACTAATTGTGAATTAGTTAATAATTAATTCATTGATCTCTCACTAGTGTAAGTTCAATTACAACTAGTACAACTGAGCTTAACTCACTTAACTAAGTTAAACTACTTCACAACTCACATAACTACACATCCAACTCTATTACTATTTCAAATCACTCAATTACAACTAATTCGACTTGCATGTCCCACCAGTCAACCTTTGAACTCGAATTTCCTATAGATAACTGATTTTCCACTTCAGTTAACTATTTCCAAGTGCTCATTGAGAATAGAATAATATTTGTTCTCCAACTTTTATTAAGGGATAATAATAGTCAACATACATCTATAAATAGAATTCACTCACCATCTATAAATAGAATTTTCTCATCGTCTAAAGATAGACTTCCACCTAAAAATAGTATGAGGCTCCCTCCTAGTGTAGGTGCATAATTTTCACTAGGGTCTTCTTGTTGAATCTCAACATAAAAATGATTGTCCTTAATCATATCATGTGATTCTGAAGTGTTATCCCTACAATAAATTGACACATATGCATGTCTATACAAGAAATGTATGAATATATACACCTGCACATACAAGTCATCCATAAGTAGAACTTCAATTTTAGTGCATAATATCATCAAAATAAAAAAATATATATGTGGAAACTACACATAAATTACTTGAAGAAATAAAATGATAGTATTCACTATGTATCTCTCTCTGGGGAGAAAATTTGTAATTCATGGTGAACTATAACACTGATAAGTTTGTGCCCAACTGAAAAACATAACAAGATTGTGAAAACTAGGAAGATTTCCACCTAGAATTGTGAGAGTGTTTGATATATTTATAAATATAATTTTGAAACTTCATCGTGACTTTTGTAAAAGGGATATCATCCTCAAGCAAGTCAAAAACCTTAGAGAATACGACTAAATAATAGGATGGATTCATAGTTACCTACTTTGTAACACCCTGTTTCCCCTAGTATGTAAATATATGTCCAAATGTCGCCATGAATCATGGCTAGTGTGTTTAACGTTTGGGACTTTGATGAACAATCAAAACGACAAAATGAATTTTGATGATAATTAAAATAAAATTGTTGATGGGTGGATCATTTATACAGAAATAATTCCATGAGAGAGAATGGTGAGGGGGAACCTTAGTGGTTGAGATGACCCCTACGGAGAAGTACCCTATTGAATTAAAATATTCAAACCCAGAACTATCCTATGTCCTAGAAGATTTGTTTACCTCTCAATATGGTGGTTGAGTGGTCCTCCTTAGAAATAAATGAGATAATGGGCATAGTTCCCATTTGGAAGTTTACGATATCTCCCACACACTTTGGGGATTTTACCATGAAATATTGCTTAAGAAGGAAAGAAAATGAGGAAAAATCGCAGACATAAGAGGGAGGATGCATATGGTTGGGTCGAGAGACCAAATTTGAGTGGATAAGAGTGTGTGAAACTCCTCTACTCCTTAGAAAATAGAGGGAAGTCAAGTTCTATGTGTTCTAGGTAATAAAATAAAAAATATGTTCTCTAAACCAAGATGATAAACAACGTTGTTAATTTTTTGTATTTAGTCATGCAAGATAATTTTTGTGACTCCCCGAGTCAAGAGAAATCCCCCTTGTTTTGTCTAATTGGAGATATATCTTGCTAAATTCTGTTGGTGAAGTAAGTGATCTCCATATTTCACCTATTTCATTGAGTGATAATTTCCCTTATGGAATCATCTTCTTGCTCGGGGGTGGCCAACTGCAAGGATAGACAAAATAAAATTGTGCCTATGGTTGGGTGGAAAGAGGCTCATCCATCAACAGTTTCCAATCTACTTCTAACTCTGAGACAAGTGTTTCAATAATTTTCATATTCCAAGATATTTTTCTTAATGGTATGGAATTTATGTTTTCCTTTTATGAAGAATCAATATCATGTTCAAGTAGTGAAATGTGTTTCTTCATATGCCCAGTTGATTGTAAAATGTAAAGAGAGTTGTGTAAAAATATATTCTTTTTTTTTTCCTCTGATTGTTTCTACTTTTATATACTGTTGTAAGAAATTATTTGTGACTCTAAGTAAGATAAGAGTGGTGGTTGGAAATTTCCAACCCACTACTATGAATTCATATCATGTGTTAGTAGTGAATACTAAGCTATTAAAGTCTTCACATAACATCTGAAGATAGGAATGTTTAAATTTCTATACTATGAATGTTGTTTTCCATATTTCTAAAGTTATAGATCAGTGCTTGGAAATTAACTCTACCTGGTTAGAGAAAAATCCTTATGACCTTGTTGTAAGGCTTAGTGGAATGCTAAATATTATGTTGAATCATGGGAAGAATGATGACCCTTCAGGTCATAATACCGACAGGCTCAGAGTTCCTAATAACTTTCCTTACACTCAACATTTGTGCGATTTCAATTTGTTCATTCGGGCTGAAAATACTCCTTTATAATAGAGTCCTTAAGCGCCTCTTGGATCAACACTAATATTCCTTTTCTTTCTCGTGACCAAGCACCTTAACCTACATTAATTCCTTAAGCGTTTCACTTTTGCGCTAACTCCCCACGAGACCACGCACTAAAACCATGGACTCCAATACCAGATTGGGTGTCTTCAAAACCTGCAACTGCAACACCCAACCTTTACCAAAGTCTCGATCTAGTTTATCAGATCCTTGTGCCAGAATTATGTGATCGACCTTGTTGTCATGTCGGCTTTATCGACCTTCATGGCTTCAAAACCACCTCGCAATTCCTTGACAATGTATCCCTGTATTGATAGACCAGTATGGAACCATGACTAGTGGAACTATGATCTTGGGAGATCAGGATGCCAGGGCACAATGAGTGACATTTTGCAATTATGGAACTATGTACCAGGGGTCGATAGGCCGATATACCCAAATTGGGTGATCAGGGTATCGGGTACAAGGTTTCCCCTTGCTAAGGTTTTAAACTTGCACCAGGTTCGATAGGTTGATAGATCTGAAAAACAAGACACCTCGATGGAGGGTTTCAGTGTTCACTTTTCAATTTAGGTTGGATACAAAAATTGTCGGGGGTCGATTGGCTGACGTATTGAGTCTCGATCTAATAAATAGACAGGACTTGATCTATATTTGATCCAACAGTCAAAATTTCCCTAGACTTGAGAAGGTCCAATGGCTAAGATCTAACAACCATGATTAACTCATCATCCTGATCAAATGGTCATTGTTCTTCGACGCTTGCAAAGGAATTCAAACTCTTCTCTTTGATAGGATTTGACCCCATTTCATCCTACACACAAAAGGAAACTCCACGTTGTCTAATTGAACCCCGATCCACTCTTGAATATTTTTCTTCGATCCTTTCCATTCCTACTCATTTTTCCTTCACGAATTTCATAGGAACTTCATACCCTTCTCGATGTCATTCAATGAAATTGTTTTCAATTTCATTCAACGTCTCTCGCCCCCACACACTTAGCTCAATCTGATATACATAGAAGTAAAAAACCTAGATAATGACAAGAGGATGAATAACACAAGAGAAAAATAAACCCAAACATTTCTATTAATGAATCTATGTACATGGTTCTTGGTAGGACCCATATTCTCTTGGCCATATTTTACATTTCATTGGCCTCTTATTGGCCTATTGGCCACACTTGGCCTCTTACACACAAAATCCCTACACTTGTCTCTTTTTTTATCTTATACCACCCTCCATGCCCATAGGCTTACATAATATATAGAAGGAAGAACTAACTTCTTGATCTATTTAGATCCACAAAATTCTCAACTATCCCTAAGATCCCTCTAGTACCTCTATAAGCTCTTGAATTTGTCATCAAAGCATATTTTATTACATTTTTTTCTTTCCAAATCAATCTCTCCTTAACTAAAACATTCTTGATCAAACTAATCCTATCATATGTAGATCCTTGTAGAATCTAAGAAAACACAGGAATTACAATAATTTATGGTTAGGGAACCTACTCCCTTAGTAAATTCAAAGACCCCTGAGGTCTATTCAACAAGGGTGTTTTTGGAGGAAAAATGTTCATGCACCACAAAAATCCCTTAACTTCCATCCAACATAATGAACATGATCAACTTGACAAGGGCGAGTCCCAGAATGAAATATTGACCATGATTTTGATTTCATAAGCTTAGGAAGATTTATAGAAAGTATAAGGCATTTTAACTTGTATCCAAAAACCTGTAACTATGGAATTTTTCATTAAAGTATGTGTTCACTTTAGCTTACTCCAACATGGGAAGGAGTAGACTCCTTAAAATACTGTGAGTTTGGTTTCATAACTAGTACCAATATTTTTTAGAATTGAATCTAAGTCTTTTATTTGATACAATTTGTTTTCAATTTAATTGTGTTTTAGTAATTTTAGTTAATTTTATAAAAACACATATGCATATTATTTTTAGATGGAATAATGATTTAGTAAAAAGAAAAAACAATATCTGCAATAACGCACAGTAGAAAATTATGGAAAATTTATATTACATAACCTTTGAATGTCCTCTTCAAAAGTGTATTTTTAGATTTAAATTTTAAATAAAAATTAAGACACATACATGGTGTCAAACTAAACGTGTTTAAAATATGCAACTTTTTCATAATGGTCAAATTCAAAAAATCGTAGTAATTATAATATTCATCTTTTGTCTTCAAAACTATAGTCACACTTTAATAGAGTCTTTTTTTATTGTTGTGGCATATTTTGTTTTTCATCAACAAAAGTTTAATAACGAGTAAATTGGCGTTGATAAACATAACTCGTTATCAATGCCTTCACTTTTAAGGAACATGTTGTCAATCAATAACTAAATTGACATATCAAATGTCAATAAAAAATTTCAAAAAGTAATCAATAGAAAGATAACAAAATTCATGATTTTTTTGCTTTACTGTAAAGTGAAATTTTAAATAAAATAATACTTTTGTTTACGAGAAGTTGAAAAAATTCTAAAAAAAATATTTTTTTTTCTCAAAAAACAAGAAAAATAAACACCCATTGTAGCATCCCCAGCCACCAAGTTGTGTTATGCCACATAAAAATTCCAACTCTGATACCAATTCCATTCATTTAAATTCGTTGCAAATGAACAACATTATGAAAAATAAAAACAACATATACATATAAAATATCATACAGGAAAAAAATATAACATAAATAGATAATTAAGCACACAATTATTAAAACAAGAACATAAAAGGCACTTATCTTTTATAAAATATCACCAACTACGTGTAGACCTCAAACATTCCTCCCATCCATAGACTATGTTACTCATAACTCTTAGTAGTAGGTCACCCCCGAGGTGGGGTTAAAGCTGCACCACGACAAAGGAATCCTAAGCCAAGTTAAGCTATGTCAACAACCAAAATGCTCAAACTAAGGTGCCAACTCCAACAAACAGCCTATAATCTCTCATTCCCCACATGCCTATCCCACCCCAGGAAGTGTGCCCCTTCTATGATCAACAATAATTCAAGTGCCCCACTTCCCTTCTAGGGCTTCAACATTATGTCGGACAAGAAGTCTCAGAGCCCTGTAGCTACATCTTGACACCTTGGGAAAACAATTCCCAACAATTATATCACATGGAGAAAATTCTCATGGGACCAACAAATCACTTCTTCAATAGATCATGGGCCTGATAACCTGCCTCTTCAACTCAATTTACCCATAAACCTCTCCCAATGTTCCCTCAATTTCATGTATGGATGATGGTTGTAGAGTGAGTACGGAGGAAATGAGAGAATGATGGGAATAATGAGTGAATGAATTATGAAGGAATGATGGAAAATGAACTAATTTCCCCCAAATATATGTGCATGTTCCCATCTTGACACTTGTCATGTTTGGAACTACATGGGCCCCCCACATGGTAATATGTTCCCACTTAAGGACTTACGATAAAATGAGTATCCCATACTTTAGACTTTAGAATTTAGGAATATTAATAAAATATTCCTTTGGGCTTAAGCCCCCTTATCTTAACCCCTTTCCTATAATCTTAGCCATCCCTTTCCTTTTCTAGTGGATTTTATCCCCCCATACTCTTTATGTCTGAATGGTCTACAATAATGATGTGTTTTCATTAATATTTGAATGTGATTGCATAATACAAATATATGCTCATTGGCCTTTTAGCTTCTGGGTCTCTAGCCTAATAACCATACAAACACTCTAGCCTCAAAATACATATATACAAAGGTACTCTAGCCCAAAATGTCTCGTCTCACCAACCTATATGTACATTTACATTAACATTACAATTGGGGTTCAGACTAGGGAAATTACACCCATATTCATGACTTTACCCCTCGAGGAATGTGAAAAAAAAAAATTCAATTAAGAATTATGTGTCTTGTGTTTAATTCATGCTTTATTAAGACAAGGTAAGAAAACCATGTCCAAAGGTAAAGACTTAAAATACATATATACATATATACAATACATATATACAAAGGTACTCTAGCCCAAAATGTCTCGTCTCACCAACCTATATGTACATTTACATTAACATTACAATTGGGGTTCAGACTAGGGAAATTACACCCATATTCATGACTTTACCCCTCGAGGAATGTGAAAAAAAAAATCAATTAAGAATTATGTGTCTTGTGTTTAATTCATGATTTATTAAGACAAGGTAAGAATGGAATTGTTACTCTGATTTACTCAGTAAAACCATGTCCAAAAGTAAAGACTTAAAATATCAGTTCTTCCCTAAATAGTAGTAAATATTTGTTTGAAAATAGGTGGGTAGTAAGTTCTGGCAAAAACATAATTTTTACCGTGGGAAGTTTATTCCCACTAAAAAAGATTTTCTAGAAAGAAATTCAAAATAATAAATATATGTGTATATATATTTCAAAAATGTTTGTTAAGAAAAATACTCATGATGAAGGGAGGTTGGTAACTTCGCCTAATTTTTCCAAATTTACTATTTATGGTCTTAATAAGTTGAATATTAAGAATATAAATTAGTATATTAAAAACTATGAATTTCTATCTTGTGCACGAGAAATGGAGAAGCTCATAATTTTCCCTCTTATGAGAAAATAAACAATTTTTGCTAATTTTACCAACATTAAGAATTTCACACTTCATAGGGAGGTCTCTGTGATCCTAAGGAACAACCACTATTAATGTATTTTGTTTTATTTAATTTCAATACCTAAAAGATTTCTTTCCCTTCTCCTAACTTTTTAAAAATATTAAACCTCATAGAGGCTTTGGGCACTAAGAGAAGGAGGAGGTAAGGTACATGTGTTACATGAATCCCCAATGGTTATCAAATGAATTAAAACCCTATCAGGATGTCTCCCACCGAGAGAATGGAGAAGGAATGCAGAATTGGTGAATGATTGACGGGTCGACATGGACATGGACATTATAATATTATATTAATACAATAATATCAAAACCCCATTAGGCTATCGGGCACCAGAATAAAGAGGCTTGAAGTTGTGCACGGAAGAGGTATACCCAAGGGCCAGTATGAGGTAGAAATATATTAAATGTTAGTTCATGTGATAAGTTATATACCTTGGGGTGGGTGCCAAAATATATAATATAAAATAATAATAAACCTCCAATAGAGTATTCCTCACCGATAAAGAGAACAAAAGGTGTGTGAGATAAACGAGTTACCAGAAAGTCGATATGACCAACATACTATCTTTTAAAATAACGCGGGGCAATATAAAGATAAATAATTTAACATATTAATATTATATAATATATATATAATATTATATATTTGATATACTGTGGGGGTTGGTTAATTAAAATAATTAATATTAAACCCTATTGGGATATCGTATTCCCAAAGTAAAAGGAGAAAGTAAATCCCTGGTAATTACCAGGCCGATAAGTTACGCTAAGAAAACATGTCATTACATAGGATATTACATTAATGAGGATTAATTAACTTTAATGTGGATTAAATAAATAAACTCTTAAGACTGGGATTATAATATAATGATTAATTAACTTAATAATATTATTAGGCATGAAGGGTGACAATCCATATGTGCCATGTGTCAAGCTAGGTGGTGGGTCCAAATAGGTCCACATATACAAGTTGCCAACTATACTATCGTCATGTCGATTATCAAGAGTTAGTGATGTGGTTGTGTCAGAATGGGTCGATACTCGATAGGTTGATATCAACATGTCGGATATCAACTGAATGTAAGTCGGGTTGAATTGAGTGCAAATGGGACAAGATCCGATAGGCCGATGTCCTCGATGCATAAGTTACCACGTGGGTGTCATGTCATTAGCCACGTCAGTAGCCACATATGTGCTAGTTGATCCATGTGGATGCCACGTGGTCATGCGAGGGTTTTGGAAACAATGCTTGAAAATTTTAGAAGGCCATCAAATTTGATCCAAATATCGTATTTGAACATGGTTACAGTCATTGGAAAGCTCTTGACGAGCACTAGACGATGGTTCCCTCAAAAAGAGGATTTCAGATGGATAATGAAAAGAAACATTTTGATACCCCACCCCTTTAATAGAACCTAAGCGGTGTGTAGGTGAAATAATGATATCTCCTCCATGTGACTATGATATCTAACAATTTACGGTGTGTGGGATCCATAGGAAAATAACTATGGAATAGTGTCAAATTACCATATTTAAGGAATATTCTTCCACCTATTAAAAAACAAATCTTTGAGATTCCTTCTACATATTATCATTTAAAATAAATCATGGAATATGAGAGGAGGAGGGTAACCCTTCTAGTTCCTTTTATATAAATCTATGAATATGTCATAATAGATATGGAATTCAATGTGGTACCAACAAAAACAAGTATCATGAACTATGTTGGACTTAATATACCATGGTTTGAATTTATCTAACATGCTAATGGTGATCTTGACACTAGGATTTATTTTTTTAAATTCCTCAATTATTTCAACTTATATCATCTCTGTAATGTGAGATTACAATGATCATCATACACACCTCTAGGTAAGAATCACCATAGAAAATGCATCTAATATAGTATAGAAAGAGAATGGGTTTCCTGAAACTCTTCCACTTTTTCTCTAATGCCTTCAAGAAGTCTATCTTGGTAGGGATTCTTGCAAATAAGAGCCCATCAAATAGATTCATTATTTTCATCTATACAAACCTAGAATTTAGTAATATTTTGCAATGTTTTTCTTGAAACATGGATAAATTTTGACATCACTATCACCATTCAACTTATTTAAGTCCTTGGTGCAACAATAGTAGTTGTAATTTCCTTGTGAGAAACTCAGATACCAATTTTTCTTTATTTTCCAGATGAAAACATTTGTTTCTATACATTTTCTGATACATTCTCATTTTCCTTTGCATGTTTGGCATCTCAAAAACCCAAAACTTTATTGCATGTTTTAAGTTTTTTCAATTTATCAAGGCATGTATGATATGGGCTTGAGTAATCACTATTTTTTCTCAAAAAATGACTTTATTATGTTACTGACATGTTCTCTAATAGTTTGATTAGGGCTCAAGTTCCCAAATTCTTCGCTTGTGTTTGCATTCAAACTTTCCAAAACATTTCCACCCCTTTCAAAATCAGTACAACTCCTAGTTATTTTTGAAACCTAAGAGGGGATATGGTCCTTTAGTGGCATATTAGATTCTATCCTTACATAGTCCAATCGATTTTGTGTGCACACATGTTACATATAAAACATAATATAAATCATAAAGTTGAGCATAAATCAAAATTATGAGTATAATATGTATTAGGGTAATGTGGTTAAAAATGATCAATATTTCCCTTAATTGGATGCCTTGGAAACTCTCTAGTGAGATGCATTGAAGGTTAGGAAATAGGTTTCCCTACATTTCCTTCTTGGTGTTCTCTCTAATTTTCTCATATTTGTCTCAACCTCTCTCTATCATTCTCTTACACTTCATCTTCATCAATTGGTCGACAGTCATATTTCCTTTTGTTCTTTCTCATATTCCCCATTTTGATCAGTAATTAATGAATATTAATATTAGATTGACACAATTTTCTCATTTTTGTTGGAGAGTTGGTTGTCATTGATGTCAACCCTTGGAGAGTGATCTTGGAGATTGATTTAAACCCTTAGAGATTTAGGTCAACCCTTGGAGAGGTCCATAGATGTTGGATAGTTGATTGACATTTGTATGATAGAGATTGAGGGTGAGTTAGTTAGGTACATTTTATGTAGTCTACATGTATCCCAAGAGGTGTGGTTATGGGGCCCAAAGTGGATTAAGGAATATGGAAATGAAGGATAGTGAAATTCAAGGTAATACTATCATAGATGGATATTACATGATGTTTCATTTCTGGTGATAGGTGGAACACCACGCGATTCCTCATGGTTAGGGAGATATGACCTTGTGAAGTTGGAAGCTCCAAAGAATGGGAAATAATCCCCTAGTTGGTTATAAGTCTTGGTCAAAGGATAAAGTGATTGTAACAAGAAACCCCTAAAATAAGGAAAGAGATTACCTAGCATGTAATTATAAATACACCTCAAGAGTCTCTCATTTGGACACACACACTTAAATTGAATATCTATCTTATGAGTGTTATGGTCTATATTTTGATAAATTTATTAGTGAATATGAGGTTGAATCTGATGGAACTTTTGTGAGGCAGCGAAGGAGTCTAACAGAGAAAAAGTTTCGAAGTTTCATAAAAATGGAAACCCCAGTTTTTTGAGGTTATACGCAAGTTGCAGAAGGCCAGGTCACATACATAAGTGGCCTGGAAAAGGCTAGGTCATGTACATCCACAGGAAGTAGGAGGATAAGTCGTGGATCTAAGGAAATATTTTGAAGAAGAATGGTTGGTTGAGTTGTAGCAAGGTTTGATGGTACAACATGGTCTGAGATGGTATGCATCAGGTTTCATGAGTAAAGGTATGCAATTTATGAATTTGTTTGAGGATTGTATCTTGGATGATATGGCACATGCTTAAGGCATGTATTGGAGGCCCTTGATGGTGCATGGTTCAGGTGATATTATTACATGCTTGAGACACATTCTTGGCACTTGGTATATGGTTGTTATGGTTCATTGTTAGAGGAACATATTTGTGATATTGGCATATACATGAGGATTATCTTATGGTACATGGCATGATTGTGAGTGACAATACTTGGTTGAGGTACACCATTAGTATACTTGTTTATCGTATCTTATGGTACATGGTGTACGACATGATATGGTATATGGTGAAGATACATTTTTGGTACATGGTATAGTACATGTGTTGATGTACATGGTTGATACATGATATAGTACATGATTGGTACTTGGTATGGTGTTGATGTACATGGTTGATACATGGTATGGAACATGATTGGTACTTGGTATCCTGTGATGTAGATGGTTGATGGTTGAGGCATATGGTACAGTTGTGGTGAATGGTTGAGGCATGGTTTGGTATAGGTGTTGATGTACATTGTTGATGTAGATGGTTGATACATGGTATGGTACATGCTTGGTACTTGGTATGGTGTTGATGTACATGGTTTATGGTTGAGGCATATGCTACATTTTTTATGCATGGTTGATGCACGATTTGGTATAGGTGTTGGTGCATGGTTGATGCACTTGTTGTTGTACAATTTGGGGTACATGGTTGATGTTTGGTATGGTATAGGTTGATGGTTTGGTACATGATTTGGTACATGGTTCAGACACATACCCTATGATGGTATGTTGGTGATCTTGGTAAATCATTGGTAGAGGCATGTGTTGGTGATGTTGAGCATACGGTTTGAGATATTCCCTTGGTTATATTGGCATGAGTTGCATGTGGATGAGAGTGGATTTGGTTTCGTAGATGAGACAGTTATTGGTTGGATAGGTTGATGTGAAAATAATTAGTTGGACAGGTTGATATGATAGTGATTGGTTGGACATGTTGATGTGATAGTGATTGGTTGGTCAGGTTGATGTGAAAGTGGCAATGATATTGGCAGTGGAAGTGACAGTGACGGTGACAGTCACAATGATTTTGATAATGATAGTTTCTCTACAGTTATATCTCAAGGCGACATGATGGGACAAGGAAAGGGCATTGTAGCCTCCTTTCGGTTGGAGCTAGAGAATTAGGGAGTTAGAGCTTCCTTTAGGTTGGATCCTGAGAACTAGGTCTTTGTATCCACCTTCCAGTTGGAGCTAGAGAACCCAGAGGGTTATAGCCTCCTTCTGGTTGGAGCCAGAGAATTCAGGGAGTTGTAGCTTCCTTCGAGTTGGAGCCTATAAATAGGGGGTTGTAGCCTCCTATTTATTGCAGCCAGATAATTTAGAATTTGGTACTTCCTATGAATGAATTCTTGATATATATAAGAAATCATTATGTGGTTTTCTCCCATTTGAGTTTCCACATAAATATTGGTGTACTATGTTGTTGATGTGATGTTTATTTGATTTTCCTTATGTTTACATGCTTATGATATATATATATATATATATATATATATATATATATATATATATATATATATATATATATATATATATATATATATATATATATATATATATTGGATTCTACACTGATTATAAAGTGCTCACACTGATTCACTCCCCCTAAGTATTCCAACTATTTTTTTGTTTCTTCACAATAATAAAATAATCACATGGTAGTTGGCTCATGCATATATCATTTTTTTAATTTGTTTGGTTGGAGAATTCATTTAGTTTTTCTATGTTTTAGTTACAAAAATACCTTAATCAAGGTCATTCCTCAATCAATCATTTTTTGTTAACCCAAGAGGAACTCAATAAAGGGTTTGATAAACCTTCAATTGAGGTATTTTGAAAAATTGTTTTAAGAACTCAATCGAGCTTGAGTGAAAACTTATTGTTGGCACCTCCATATTGTTGGCTGCAATGAATGGATTCTAATTTGAATGTTATTAATAACTAAGAGGTTGTAATATTTGAAAATGTAAAATCAATTTCTCCATATAATCCATTTTATGTCTCACAAATTATTGAAAGTAGATTTACATTTTTTGGTTTATCACATACTTATCCAAGCTTGAGATCATGATCCAAGTGGATATTGGTGGTCACCCACCTATTCCAATTGGCTCCTTTTGATAGTTTTAGTTCAACACGTTCTTATGTAATTATTTGTAATTGTGGGTTATACACTTTTGGGGATGTCTAAATTCCTATACAGTTGTCATATGGAGATCGGTGGCCACCCACCTAATCCAACTGGCTTATTTTGGAATTTTTCATGTCAGTACATCTTGTTGTACTTCCAGGGCCATTTTGGGGCCCTAAATAATGTTTTTTGGGCTTTCCATGGTCAAACTGTAGACAAAGTCACAATTTGAGGACATAATGTGTATTTCCTGAAAAGACCTTTCCAACAAGATATCACGTGCCTAAAAAGGAGGTCGTATGCAAAAGCCAGGACCCTGGGAGGTTGAGGTACCAACTTACCCATCGAGGCCCACATAACTTTTGGCGTTTCATCTCCTAGGGTTAGGTTTTTGGATGTCTAGGTTTTTGACATTCACGAGTAATGTTAAAAAGGCATATGGAGATTCATTATAATCATTCTTCTCAGACAAATGCACGTAGCAGCCACATCTCTTCTCAGAGATAACTACCGCCATTCAAGCAAGTTGTTTTTAGTTCTATAGTTTTACAGTTTCAACCTATTTTATTTATTCAATAGAAGTCATTGTTCACTGGATATATGTTGTTGTTCTCTGTATCTCCATGTTATTGTATTCAATATGTTATTTATTTCGTTCCTCTCATAAATCCAGATCAGATCATGAGCCTTTGGGGATAAAATATAGAACCCCTCTGAGTTCACAACAGGGTTGTTCATTTTTTTTGCACTGATTATTGCAACTATTTTTGGTCACCCTATAAGTACATTTCCTTCATTGTCATTTCAGAAAGAAAGGAGAGTTACATTTGCTTAAGTAGTACGAACAATTTTGGAGTGATAAGTAAAATAGTGACATGTTTCGTATGCATGTTCTTGTGGAATTACAATGGTTTAACATCATGTTTATTGCATTCATCTAATGCAATACTATCAATTCTGTTTTTTTAACACAATTACATCAAAACCACAAATCTCAATATTATCATCCATCTCAGAATTGAAACTCATTGGATTTTTCACATTCGAGAAGTGAGAATTAAGGAGTGAGTTAATAATTGGACAAAATCAACTTTTTATGTGAATGTTCATTCTCGATTTTTTTTGAAAAATACTCCTTTCCAATTCATTCATTTTGTAAAATTGTTTAACAATCTAAACCATCTCGAAATAGAACAAAACTCTTAAAAATAGAGGTTTATCCTCAATGTTCCTATCAACATTTTTATAGATTTTTTAAAAATTCCTTTATCAACTTACTCTTAAAATTTAATATGAACACAATGTTTTATCACCATCACATAAATATATATTTTCTTAATCGTGTCCCATAGGTTTAATTCCACATGATTTGATATGGTTTAGTAGCCTCCCCAATGAATCTCTCAAACTCTTGTGTCGCAAAGGTTTAATGCCACATTATTTTATATGGTTTGGTGTCTCCCAATGTTTTGGGAGAAGAGTAATTGTCACTAGAAATTAAGTTGTAGCTGGTCGTTTTATTTTTATTAATGGCATTATGGAAACCACAAGGATGTGTAACAATACGTCTATAAATATATTTTATTAAAACTTTTTGTACTTTTTTCTAAACTAAATGGTAAGGATTTGTACTAATTTACGTAAAAAGGTGTTTTATTTATTTATTTTTTATAATAAATTATTATTATTCCCTTTCAAAAACAATTCTCGGTCTCAAGTTGAAGTTTGTAATAAAATGTTTTTTTACTTGTAATTAAGGTTTTTACTTGTAATTTGTAATATTGGTTTGGATCGGGTTTTGTATTAGACATATTTAAGATACATTTAAATCCAATTTATTTAATTTTTTTACCATGTATCAATTTGAATTTAAAAATTTATTAATCTAATAGTGCTAGTTAAATGTGAATGAAAATAGATTTCAAGTTCTAACAAAGTTTTGTTTTCTTAAAGATTTTGGATTATTATAAGAGGAAAAAATTGTAATAATAAGAAAATAAAATGCAAATAAATGAAAATGAAGTAGTTGAAAAAAATACAATGATGATAAGATGAAAAGCAGAGCAATTGAAAATATTTCAAAAGATGAGAAATGATGGATGACTAGCATTTCTAATTAATGAAATTAATTTTGCAAGTAATTTTTTTTAATTTGATGATAAGCATAAGAAAATATGGACCCTTCTTGACGTGGTTTGAACCATTTTTTATTTTTTTGGAAACATTTACACACCTTAGGGATGGGTTAGTTCTTTCAAACTTTCCCATGAGAGACCATGTGGCAAGATCATACAACATGACTATGCTTAATGTGTTACCCACATCCCACCATGCTCAATGATCCCAATATCTCAACTTAGGTGAGGAGAAATCAAAGGTCCCATAAGAATAGGCCTGGTGACCTAATGAGAACTAGTGGATTGAAGAAATCATATCGTTCATTAGATAGGTCTCTAAATATCTCATTAACCATATCAAATAAAAGCAGAACAATTGAAAATATTTCAAAAGATGATAAATGATGGATGACTAGCATTTCTAATTAATGAAATTAATTTTGCATGTGAATTTTTTTAATTTCATGATAAGGACAAGAAAATATGGACCCTTCTTGACATGGTTTGAACCAATTTTTATTTTTTTGGAAACATTTACACACCTTAGGGATGGGTCCGTTCTTTCAAACTTTCCCACGAGAGACCATGTGGCAAGATCATACAACATGACTATTCTTAATGTGTTACCCACATCCCACCATTCTCAATCATCCCAATATCTCAACTTAGGTGAGGAGAAATCAAAGCTCCCATAAGAACATACCTGGTGACATAATGGGAACTAGTGGATTGAAGAAATCATATCATTCATTAGATAGGTCTCTAAATATCTCATTAACCATATCAAATAAAAGTGTATGTATTAGTGTAAAAATTCAAAAAACGATTGCCGAAAAAAAAGAAAACTACTCAAATCATACAATCCCTACCACTACTTAACCTATGACTTGGTTATCTCACTTCTCCACTATACATGATACCTATATACTGACCTAATTATCCAGGTGGATATTGGTGGCCACCCACCTATTCCAACTAGCTCATCTTGACAGTTTTTAGTTCAACATGTTTTTCTATAATGATGATATTTCTTTGTTTTCCTGAAGTCCTAAAAAGCATCTAGGTGGATATTGGTGGCCGCCAACATATTCCAACTGGATTATTTTGGATGTTTTCATATCAGTATATCTTTTTGTACTTCCAGGGACGTTTTGGGGCCCTAAAAAGTGTTTTTTGGTTGCCACAGTCAAATTGTAGACAAAGTTAGAGTTTGATGGCATAATGTGTAGTTCTCAAAAATACCTTTCCAATGGGTTGTCACACGCCTAAAATGGAGGTTGTATGCAAAATATATGACCCCAGGAAGTTGAGGTACCAACTTACCCATCGGGGCCCAAATAACTTTTGGTGTTTCATCTCCTAGGGTTAGATTTTTGAATGTATATGGTTTTGGAATTCATGAGTAATGTTAAAAATACTTGTGGAGCCTAACTGTAATGATTTTGCTCAGACAAATGCGTATATCAGCCACACCTCTTCTTAGAGATAACTACCACCATTTGATCACATTGTTTAAATTCTATAGTTTTACAGTTTCAACCTATTTTATTTATTCAATAGAAGTTATTGTTCAATGGATACATATTGTTTTTATTTGTATCTCTATGTTATGGTATTCAATCTGTTATTCATCTTGTTCTGCTCCTAAATCTGGATCAATGATATCAGAGTGATTTTCTCTTCATTTGTTTTTCTTTACACATGTCCCTGACAAGATACGGGTATAAGAAGCTGGGACTCGAACCTGTCAAGCCTTTGCAAGATCAGTCGCATCTAACCTGACCAAAAATCATGGGGGACAAGAAGAAATATGATGGATGAGGAGATCCTTTTAAAATGTTTCTCAAGGAATCCCTTGCACGACAAAGGAACGAGATGATGGAGAACTTTGAATAGATCCTTCAATGGCTACCCAGATGAGACACATCTTCATTAAGTGGCCACACAACCCCCTTAAAGATACAAGTAAATTTTGATATTCCATTATTTGAAGGAATTATAGATGTGAATGCTATAGATAAATGGTTGAATCTGCTCGAAGGGTATTTTTCGGTCCACAATTTTTCTGATAGGGAAAATATTAGTTTTGCACCCCTTAAGGCCATCCTCCATTTTAAGGACTGGTGGGATATGTACTCTAAGAAAAGGGCCACAAAGGAATATAAAATATTTGCGGTCGCCCCCACCTGGAATTCCTTTAGGGATTCCATTAAAGAACATTACTACCATGTTGGGAGATACGAGGACCAATACACAAGATGGACCATGTTGCATCAAGAAAGGGACAATACAGTACCATATTTCACCAATATTCTCCATACTCTACACACCAAATTGGGTATCAAAGACTCTGAACGACATATGGTGCTCAAATATCGCAGTTTTCTACACATATACATTCAAAAATAAATGGATTTTTTGTACATCACATCATTAGGTGTGGATTATAAATATTTTGTCATGATTGAGTAGAAATTTAAGCAGAAGAGGTGAGAGTTTGGATATTCAAATTCCTCATAGCCAAAGCAGGGAAAAGGTGCTCCCAACCCACCAAACAAGGGACAAAGAAAAGATGGTCTCTCTTGCGATAACAAGTCCAAGATGAAACCCAAGAAAGGTAATGATAAGTCAAAGAAGGACATGGGAAATTAATGTGAATAGCATAAAGTCCCCTAGTACAACTCCGAAGAATGTCGCTCCAAGAAGTCACTAGTGGCCGAGATGAAATCTTTTGAGTCGTAGGTATATTTTGACTCTAAATCAAATCCAGAAAGTGGTAAGTCAATCATAGATTTCAAAACCAGTGTCACTGTCGCTACCACCAAAGTCCATTCAAGAGAACTAGAAACCAGAGGAATGAGAATGCCTCTTTCACTCACAAATGTGGGAAAAGGAGACTCCACTGCATTTCATTGTTGATAGCGACAGTCAGAAGAACCTGATCTCAGCATAGGTCATCAAGCGGTTGGACTTGTTGATAACACCGCACTCGCATCCCTACACCATTGTTTGGCTTCACCAAGGATGAGATATTCACGTCAGCGAACAATTTCATCTGCCCTACATCATCAAGCCCTTCAAAGACAAGGTATTGTGTGATATTTCTCCCCTTAAATTTTGTAATGTTCTTTTAGGCCTTCCATATTTGTGGAAGTGGCATATTGTGTATGAGTCTAGACCCCACAATGTTATTATTACTTTGGGTAGACAATTGTAAAGGATACCAGAGGTAGCGCCACCTACCGTTATTTCTTCATTCTCTGTTAAGAAATGCAGTAAGGTCATTTCATAGACTGGGAAGTTCATCTTCTTTGTGATATGTGCTCACAGTAAGAATAAGGTCGCCACCACATCCGTGACCTCTACACAAAGACTTTCTTTGAATCATAATAAAGTGGACGGGATCGTGGAAGAGTACATAGACATATTCTCCTCACCCACTCGGGTACTGACGCACTGCCAAGTCAAACATCCAATTGATATAACCCCCGATGCACCACTGCCTAATGGACCAGTATATCATCGATTGTTGATGGAAAATGATGAAATCAAGTCACATATCCAAGAGTTGATTCAAAATGAAAAAATACGACCCAAATCCTTCCCTTGTAGAAGCCCAATTGTGCTACTGCAGAAGAAAGACGAGACCTGGTGGCTATGCATTGATTACAAAGAATTAAAAAAAATCACAGTCAGGAACCGATACCCAATTCCCCAAATTAATGACCTTATTGACCAACTCAAGGGAGGAAAGTTAATCAACAATATTGTCCTAAAGTCTGGCTACCACTAGGTTTCCATCAAACCAATGGATGTATGGAAGACAACTTTCAAATCTAAAGAAGTTCTCTTCGAATGGCTAGTCATGCCCTTTGGCTTAACAAATGCACCAACAACTTTCATGAGATTGATGGATGATGTATTCAGACCCAACACCAACTCTTTTGTGGTGGTATATCTAGATGACATCCTCATATTCAACAGAACTTGGGAGGAGCACATGCATCATATTCAACATGTTTTTTGCATTCTGCGACAATAAAAGTTATATGCCAACTTGGAAAAATGCTCCTTTGGCATGAATAGGTTCCAATACTTGGGCTACATTGTTTATGATCATGGGGTTCATGTGGATCCAACTAAGATCCAATTCATTTGTGACTGGCCTACCCCGACCACACTAATCGAGCTTCATGGCTTCTTACGACTTGCCAACTTCTACCGAAGGTTCATGTTTGGATTCTCCCATATTGCATGGGCCCTCATCCAAGTAACCAAGGGAAGTGGTAAGGAAAAGTTCATGATGAAGTCTCCCCTTCTCTCCTAAGAGTTGCAAGACCTACCGGTCTAGGATCGATCAAGAAACTGAGTCTGATTGACTCTATGGGTCTCTGTTGGACCCCAAACAAACTTACACAGGTCCTTTCTCCAAAGACATAGGTCATATGAGACCTGCGGGCCCTCTCCTAAGCGTTATTCAAATCTCATCGCCAAACGGGTGCTATCTATTCTCTAGATAATCCCTTTCCTTTATGTGACCATGATTGTGACCACTCCCCTAATCAAAAGGCGTGTCACGACTTCACATATCGTGTCTTCGCATCTGATTCACCCTAACTCTCCCAAACTCTGAAATCCCGACAAAAGCCTAGCATGTGCTAGCCTTTCTATTCTCCTTCATCGATATGACCCTTCGCTATGACCGTGGGTCAATGTTTCGAGCATGTCACAATTTTGTGTATCAGGGACTCCCGATGGGATTCACCTTCATCCTCTCGATGTCTGAACTCTCGATATCCCCCTGGGAAACCAATGGTTTAGATCTCTCCTTGATCTGACGACTTACATCAAATCGAAAAATTGGATTTCACGAGTTCCGAGAACTTCTACTTCCGATATCCCAAGTTGTGAACTATCGACAAGACCAGATCTATGGTCCAGATCCCTCCTCCGATAAACGACTTTTATCAAATCATGATTTCACGATTCACGATTTCTTATAACCCTACCTTTGACTTCCCTGAGTCACGAGTCAGTCAAATTCTGATCTCTCGCCACGTGTCCCCCTTGATGGACGGTTTCGATGATTTTTGGATCTGGTAACCCCACTCCTCCTATGTACTTTCAAAGCTTATCGTTAGTGCACTTTACCTTGATCGGGCGGCTACGATTCTTTTTTGTTTAGACCGAACGGATGAGATATTTCCCCCTCTCTGCTATCTTCAGACTTAGAATATTTTCCAAGGATTCAAAGGTTTCAACCTTGATCCTTCCTGCGAGTCTGTTTCTTGGATCTCGTCCACACTTATAAAAAGTGTTATCCCTTCTGAGCTTGGTCTCGTGAAGACTTTGACTTATTGTGCACTCCTTGCATTTCAGGGATTTCAATAACTCAGATATGAAATATTTCTCGAAGAGAAATTCCTCTCGCTCTCCTGGTGTTCTCCTTTCTTAGCTCTTTGACTTCTACAAAGTCCCTTCGACACTTGGTCGAATCTCTGACCTGTGCACTCCTTGCACCAGATATTTACGCAAGGTTCAAATTATTGCGGACAAATATGCACACCTTGCACTAGTCTCTTTGCGCTCCTTGCAAAGGGAACGTTTCGTGCTATCTCTTTTAAACTTCGAAATCAAGACAGATTCCATTAAATCACTCCTTGCATTTTGTGTGCACACCTGGCACCAATTCAACAAAAGAGAAACAAATGAAACTTATCCTAACTTTCACAGTTCCATATATTCATAATGAAATTCATTCATTCATTCATGAAAGCATAATAACACAGAATCACAAACAATGTCCACACCATGCATTGGGTTAATATTCCTCTGTTATATTCAAAGTGAAAAATGACTACAACTGAAATCAAAACAAAAACTGAAAACTCAGAAATCGCCTCCTAACTTGCATCTATCAAACTTGCAATTATCTAATCTATAGCCAACCTCATTTGGGCGTACAAAACCTCTATTTATCTTAGGGGTCTCTTAGGATTTTCCCCTTGCTACTTATCTACATAAAAAACTAACCTATGGCTACCTTAGTCTAGTCGCATTCCATAGCGGGAGTGGAAACTCCCACTTCACTCATGATCACTCAAGTGTGCCTCAAAATATTTTTTTCTAGCGCTGAGTTAAGGCCGATTTTAAAATATTGGCTACAAATGACAGCGTTGAGGTCTCGTACAGATTCCCAGACACTAATAAGTATTTCTCCGCGTGCTTGCCAATGATGCTCATGCATCATACTCCCCTTGAAAAAAATTCATGGACTCCTGTCCATGAGCTCCTGCACCGATTTTCCATGCTTATGGATATTACCTTCATTTTCCCAACTGGCATCTTCTATTGGGTGTACCTTCCACTTGACTAGATATTCAAAATAGGTCTTCCTCCTGGTCTTTTTTCCAATCCTCTGGTCAATAATATTCTCCATCTGTGGTTTTTCTTCTACATGCATTTGTTTTTCCCACTGGATATTTTCTTGATCTTCTGATCCCTTGGTCTCATATTTCCTATAAGGATACAGGTCTGAAACATTGAATATGGGCGATATTCCCATGTCATCTGGCATCTCAATCTCATAGGCGTTTGCATCAAACTTCCTTAAGATCTTACATGGTCCTATCTTCCTCATCTTTAAATTGTTATATGTTCCCCTAGGGAACCTTTCTTTCTAGAGATGTGCCAGAACCTAATCTCCTACTTCAAATTGAAGTTCTCTGCGGTGTTGATCAACTCTGCACTTGTATTCCTGGTTAGAACTCTGCAACTCTCCTCTGATATGGATATGGAGCCTCTACATTTCTGCAGCAAAATCTTCTGCTCCAACGCTCCTGATCTCACTCTGTTCCAAGTCTCTCAACTCAGATACTCCCCTGGGTTTCATTCCATACAATATTTGGAATGTGCTCTTTCAAGTGCTCTTGTTTGGTAAGTCATTGTATGCAAATTCTTCTTGCGGCAGAATGCGATCCCATTGGTTATGGTGTTCAGTAACCAGACTCCTCAACAAGTTTCCCAAACTTTTGTTTACCACCTCAATCTGTCCATTTGTATGAGGGTGATAAGTTGAGTTGAAGGAAAATTCTGTCCCCAACTTATTCCATAGTGTTCTCCAAAAGTGACCAACAAATTTTGTGTCTTTGTCTGAGACAATGCTTCTAGGTAGGCCGTGAAGTCTTACAACTTCCTTGAAAAACAGATTTGCAATATGTGTTGCATCACTGGTCTTCTGGCATGGGATAAAGTGTGTCATCTTTTAAAATCTATCCACCACCAAAAATATGGAATTGAATCCTCTTTGCATTCTTGGTAGTCTAAACACAAAATTCATGCTTATTGCATCCCAAGGCCTCTATGGTATTGGAAATAGTTGATACAATCCAGTGTCCTGTATTTTCCCTTTTGCATCTTGGCAGATTCTACATCTGTTCACAAACTTTATCACTTATTTTCTCATACCTGGCCAATAGTATGAACTGGTCAACTTTGAAAATGTTTTATGATAGCCGAAATGTCCAACAAATCCTCCACTATGTTTTTCCTTCAGAAGGTTATCCCTCATTGAGCATTTTCGTATGCACAACTAATTTCCCTTGAACAACAATCCCTCTTGAATCATGTACTCTATCCACTGGCTTCTGTCTCTCAGCACAGGATTTTCACATGCTTCACATGCTTCTTTGAAATCTGTATCATTACAATACATGTCCTTAAGGTGTTTAAACCCCAAGGTCTTCGCCTAAAATTCCTGCACAATCAAACATCTCCTTCTTAATGCATTAGCAACCTTGTTAGCATTCCAATCAATATGTTTTATGAGAAAAGTAAAATTCTTCATAAACTCAACCCATTTTGCATGCCCCTGGTTGAATTTTTTCTATCTGGTTATGAATTGCAAAGCTTGGTTATCATTATACAAGACAAATTCATGTGGGACAAGGTAGTATCTCCACTTCTTCAAGGCTTGAATTATGGCATAAAAATCCTTATCATACGTGGAGTATTTTATCTTGGTCTCATTCATATTCTCATTGAAATAGGCAATAGGTCTCTTATCCTCGGTCAAAACTGCTCCAATTGCATCTCCACTTGCATCACATCTCACATGAAATGTCTTTTCAAAATTCGGCAAGACAAGAATTGGTCATTCTGTTATTTTCTCCTTCATTATATTGAAGCTCCTCTCAGCTTCTTCTATCCATTTAAAATACTTATGCTTCTTCTTTACTATATCTCTCATTGGTGCACAAATTCCACTGAAGTCTCTGATGAACTTTCTATAGAAGCTTGTTAATCCATCGAAGCTCCTTACCTCAAACATAATCTTCGGTGACGAATATTCTTTGATTGCTTTCACCTTCTCTGGATCCATCTTCAGTTCATTTGAAGAGATCACAAAAACCAAGTAAATGAGTTTTGTCTTCATAAAAGAGGACTTCTTCAAATTTATCAACAGCTTCTCCTGCTATAGTCTCCTCATCACTAGCATTAGGTGCCTCAAATGCTCCTCTTTAGTCCTGCTAAAGATCAATATATCATCCAGATATACAACCACAAACTTGCCAATGAAATATTCTAGTATCTCATTCATCAACCTCATAAAAGTACTCAGAGCATTTGTTAAGCCAAATGGCATAACAAGCCACTCATACAAACCTTCATTTTTCTTAAAGGATGTCTTCCACTCATCAACTTCCCTCTTTCTAATCTAGTGATATCCACTTTTCAAAACCATCTTAGAAAATAAATTTTCTCCACTTAAACAATCCATTAAATCATCCATTCTTGGTAAAGGAAATCTATACCTGATGGTGATCTTGTTAATGTCTCTTAAGTCTATACACATTCTCCATCCTCCATCTTTATTTTGACTCAATACAGTTGGTACTGCACATGGACTCAAGCTCTCTCTGACCAAACCCTTGTCTAGCAGTTCCTGGACTTGGTTCTTCACTTCCTCATTCTCTCGAGGTGTCAATCTGTATGTTTATTTGTTTGGCAGGATTGCTCCTGGTATCAAGTCAATATGGTGGCTGATACTTCTGATGGGTGGTAATGAGTTAGGCTGCTCATCCACCACTATGTCAAGAAAATTATCCAACAATTCCTTAACTTCTTCAGGAAAATCATCCATTGAAGTACTTGTAAGGATAACACTCGGTTTCCTGGCCACAAAAAAATGCATCTCTTGTTCTTTCTTGAATTCTTTCAGGAGTTCCTTCCCACTCATGAAAAGTATGTTTGTACTGGCTTCCTCCTTCACTTTCTTCTCCTCTATTGGCAACAAAATGTGTGTTCTACCATTCTTCTGTGTATGTATTCTTCCTCCCATCATGAATGATATTCCTGGCAAATGACCATGGTATGCCCAACAAAATATGGCATACATCCATGGGAATTACATCACACATAATTTCATCTCGGTATCCTCCTATCTTAAATTCAACCAAGCATTGTTTAGTAACCATTACCTGGTGTCCTTTCTGCAACCATGAGACTTTGTATGGCTTCAGATATGAAGTTGTCTCCAATTCCAATTTATCCACCATCTCTATGGATACTAAGTTGTCAGTGCTCCCACTGTCAATTATCACCTTGTATACTTTGTCTTTAGTCTTGCAATATGTTCTGAAGAGACTGTTCCTCTGCACTGGCCTTTCAACTTCTGCCTCTGGTTTTAAGAGAACCTTCCTCAACATCAGGGATCTTCCATCCTCTACTCCTTCTTCTTCAACTTCTCTTCTTTGTGCTTCTGAAATGTGAGCTTCAACTCCTCCTTCTTTATTTTTCTCGGGGCATTCCCAAGACATGTGCCCTATCTTTCCATAGGCATAGCATCTAACTTCTCCTCCTCCTCTTCTTCCTCTTCCTCTAGAAGAACTTCTTCCACCACCCTATCTTCCTCGGGAATTTTCTCCTCTTTCCGAGTAACCGTGTGGTTTTTCAGCCTCGTCCTTAGACTTATGTGACTTGTCATGTGTAACTCCCTTACCTCTGGTTGGGACTGGGCCTTTTCCTCTTCCTCAGTGTCTTTGTTTTCTATGAACTTCTCCTCTGCCTTCAACACAAACTGATAAGCATCCTCCACTGTTCTTACTGGCATCATGCAGAGCTCATCCTAGATTTCATATATCAGGTCATTTATATATCTGACTACTTTTTATTCATCTCTCTCTCTTTGTCCATTTCTGATGTTCATCCTATAGAACTCCTCTGTGTACTCCTTAAATGTCATCCCTTTATGTCTCAGGTTCTTCGTTTTCCTGAACAGATTGATTTGATAATCTTTGGTCATGAACTTAGCCTTCTTCTTGGCTACCATTCTATCCCAACTCTTTATCTTTTGTTTTCCTTAGCTCCTCCTCTCAGCCTGTAGTTCATCCCACCAAAGTGTTGCATTTCCTTTGAGCCTGGCGACAACCTGTTTCACCTTTCTCTCTTCATTGACATATTCATAGTCGAAATGTTTATCCATGGATCTTATCCAATCCAACAGCTCTTCAGAATCTAAATTGCCTTCATACATTGGGACCTCTATCTTGGCTCTGCCTCCCAATCTAAAAACTTCTCTCAACAAGTGTTCTTCAGTGACATCCTCTCTTATAGCTTCTTCGACTTCTACTGCTTCAGTCTTTGCATCACTGATGTATCCATCATCAGGTTCTCATCTCTGCACTGCCTCCATCACCTCTAATATTGCACGAATTTATCGCATCTCCCTTTCTACAGATTGATTGGCTAAAGGTGCTTCCGCTCATTTCCTTGGTGGCATTGTGTTGACTGTCTGTCACACACAGAGTACAACTTCGAGTTCTTCTGTCTCCTCTCCTTTCCCTGTTGTCTACAAGAAAAACTCATGCTCTGATACCACTTGATGTAATCCCCCCTTCTCTCCTAAGGGCTGTGCAACCTCCCGGTCTAGGATTGATCAATAAACTATGTCTGATTGAATCTTTGGGTCTCTTCTAGACCCCAAACCCACTTACACAGGTCCTTATTCCTAAGACACAGGTCGTATGAGACCCGCGAGCCCTCTTTTGAGCGTTGTTCAAATCTCAATTCCAAATGGGTGCTAGGTCTTCTCTGTCTAAGCCCTTTCCTTTACGTGACCACGACTATGACCACTCCCCTAATAAAAAGGTGCATCACGAATTTTCATATCAGGTCTTGTGATGTGAGTCACCCCGACTCTCTCGACCTCTGAAATCCCATCAGGATCCTAGCGTGTGCTAGGCTCTCTATTCTCCTTCACCGATATGACCCTTCACTATGATCGTGGGTCAATATTTCAAGTGCATCACAATTTCACATATCGGGGACTCCTGATGGGATTCACCTCCATCCTCCCAAGGTCCGAACTCTTGATAACCCCATGGGCAACCAACGATCCAGATCTCTCCTTAATCCGTCGACTCAGATGAAATCGCGAACTCGGATTTTGTGAGTTCCCAGAACTCCTACTTGTGATATCCCGAGTTGTGAACTATTGACAAGACCGGATATATGGTCCAACTTCCTCCTCCGATCAACGATTATGATCAAATCATGATTTTGTGATTCACGAGTTCTTATAACCCTGACTTTGAATTCCTTGAGTCATGAGTTAGAGAAACGCTAATCTCTCTCTGTGTGTCCTCCTTGATGGACGGTTCCGATGATTTCGGGATCTCGTAACCCCTCTCCTCCTGTGTACTTTCAAAATTTATTGTTAGTGCACTTTACCTTGATCGGGCGGCTATGATTCTTTTGTGCTCAGACCCGATGACTGAGATCTTTCCCCCTCTGTGCTTTCTTCATACTTAGAAGATTTTCAAAGGATTCAAAGGTTTCGGCCTTGATCCTTCCCGTGAGTCCATTTCTTGGATATTGTCCACACTTATAAAAATCCTTATCCCTTCTGAGCTTGGTCTCACGAAGACTTCAACATACCACGCACTCCTTACATTTCAGGGATTTCAATAACTCAGATCTGAGGGATTTCTCGAAGAGAAATTCCTCTCGCCCTCCTGGCATTCTCCCTTCTTGGTTCTTTGACTTCTCCAAATTCCCTTCAACACTTAGTTGAATCTCGGACCTGTGCACTCCTTGCACCAAATCCTTATGCAAGGTTCAAATTCTTGTGGATGACTATGCACACCTTGCACCAGTAGCTTTCGCTCCTTGCAAAGGAAAATTTTTGTGCTATCTCTTATGAACTTCAGAATCAAGAAAGATCATGTTAACACACTCCTTGCATTCTGTGTGCACACCTTGCACCACTTCAATAGAAGAGAAACAATTGAAACTTATCCTAACAGTCACAGTTCCATCTATTCATAACGAAATTCATTCATTCATTCATGAAAGCATAATAACAGAGAATTTCAAACAATGTCCACAACATGCATCGGGTCAATTTTCCTCTGTTATATTCAAATTGAAAAATGGCTACAACTAAAATCAAAACAAAAAATGAAAACCCAGAAATATCCTCCTAACTTGCAACTATCGAACTTGCAATTATCTAATCTGCAACCAACCTCATTTAGGTGTACAAATACTGTATTTATCTCAGAGAGCTCTTATGGTTTTCCCCTGGCTACTTGTCTACATCAAAACCTAACCTATGGCTACCTTAGTCCAGTCGCATTCCAGAGCCAGAGTGGAAACTCCCACTTCACTCGCGATCACTCAAGCGTGCCTCAAAAGATTTTTTTCCAGTGGTGAGTTAAGGTGGATTTCAAAATATCGATTGGAAATGTTAGCGTTGAGGTCTCGTATAGATTGCTAGACGCTGATAGGTCTTGCTCTGCATTCTTTCTAGTGATGCTCTTGCATCATTTCACATGGGAGAAGGCACAAAAACAAGCATTTGATGATATGAAGCATCGCTTGTGCTCATCTCCAATACTCTCCTTACCCGATCTGCAAAAATGGTTCGAGATTGAGACCGATGTCTTCGACTATGTTGTACATGCAGTTCTCACTCAGCATGGTCATCCAATAGCATATCATAGTGAGACACTCTCAGATATTGTCTAGAAATACCCCACCTATGACAAAGAAATGTATTCCATTATGCAAGCATGTCATTAGTGGAAACACTACATTCTAGGAAAGGAGACAATCATACAAACTGATCACAAGCCTCTATAGTTCATACAAACACAGGGAAGTTGCAAAACGACTTCCATCAAAACTAGTCCACATACCTACAACAGTTGCATCTCAACATCAAGTATATAACAGGGAGCACAAATTGTGTTGCTGACTGGCTCAATCACCCTCCCATTGTTGGAATCACCACAGTTCTCCATTCCTGTGGGCATGAGGCATCTGAGTGGCCCCAAGTTTATCAGTGTGACCCTGACTTTGCCACCACCTATCATCTCTTGGATACATGCACAAATGTCACTAATTTTCACATCTAGGATGGACTATTATGCCATCTGGGCCACCTCTGTTTTCCCACAAGTGAGCATGCAAAGATGATTTGGAAGGCTCACTACAGTGGAATGACAAGATATTTTGGAGTGGAAAAAATTGTGGTCGTTCTAAAGAAAAAAAAAATTGTGGCCAAAACCTCGACAAGACATCAAAAAGTATATCAGATATTTCATTTCTTGTGCCATTTCTAATCCATCCAACAAAAAGAATGGCTTATACAACCCTCTTCCTACTCTTA
Source organism: Picea engelmannii (assembly GCA_009831015.1). Classification (NCBI taxonomy): domain Eukaryota; kingdom Viridiplantae; phylum Streptophyta; class Pinopsida; order Pinales; family Pinaceae; genus Picea; species Picea engelmannii. Next base: position 645,426 of record ML788420.1, read on the forward strand.
AGAGGCCTTAGTAATTCATCTCGATGGATTACATACCTGGCCTTCCATCCACCAAGCACAACAATGATTGTGTATTTGTGGTGGTTGATCGGTTTTCGAAGATGGCCATTATCATAGCCTACAATAAGACCATCAAAACGACATAGATTGCTAATCTCTTCTTTGAATGGGTGTGGGTCCATTTTTTGATACCACAGACCATCACCTCAGATCGGGATAGCAGGTTCCTCAGCACAGTTTTCTTGATTATATGGTCATTTTTGGACACTAAGCCCACTAAATCCACTGCTTTCCACCCCCAAAATGATGGCCAAACAGAGGTCATCAATCAGATGATTGTGCACATCCTTCGAATGTAAAACTCTAAGCATCCACATACATGGGATGATAATATTACATATGTTCAACACAACTAATACATGACTCTCCATAGCTCCACTAACCATACACCATTTCAGGTGGGGTTGAGATTCCAACCCTTAGGTCACATTGATGTTGCACTACCTCTTGCAAACACACAAGCATAATCTTACCATGTTTAGTCTGATTCCTACAAAGCCACCAGATTCATTGAGAAGATTCATCACATCCGCCAATAAGTCCATGAGATTTTTCAAAAAGTTAATGCTAATTACAAGCGGTGCCATGATCAACACCAGGTACCACACCAGTTTCAAGTGGGAGACAAGGTCTGGTTACATTTGCAGAAACAAAACCTTACAGGGACCCATCGGAATCTTTGCCCACTTCATTATGGGTCTTACACTATCATCAAGGATGTGGGTAGCAATGATTTTGAGCTCAACACTCCAACCTTCCTTGGCTTGCACCCAATGTTCGATGTGGACCTCTTTCAACCATATTTTCCACCATTATTGGACATCGCGGATATCGCAAAACAATTGTCACCAAAAAAGATCAACCCTTATTGTATGGAATAGGCATCAATTGATTAGATAGTGGACACACAGGTCAAGGGAACACACTAGCAGAGGATCCAACTTTATTGAGTTGTCAAGGCAGGGTAGCTCCTACACCAAGGCAAGTGGCTCACCTGAGGCCAAATTTAGCAGAAGTTTCCTCACCTGATGGGGGAACTCAAAACAATGGAGACCATTGATTCCTAAGGGGAGAGCACTAACCCAGGTGGATATTGGTGGCCACCCACCTATTCCAATTGGCTCATCTTGACAATTTTTAGTTCAACACATAATGATAATGTTTCTTTGTAATTGTGGGTTCTTCCCTTCCGAGGATGTCCTGAAGTCCTACATAGCATCTAGGTGGACATTGTTGACCTCCCACTTATTCCAACTGGCTTATTTTCGAGGTTTTCATATGCATGCATCTTTATGTAGTTTGAGGGTCGTTTTGGGGCCCTAAACAATGCTTTTTTGGCTTGCCACAGTCAAACTGTAAACATAGTTGGATACCAACGTCAAATGCTTACTATGGAGGTCAAATGATACCAACGTCAAATGCTTACTATGGAGGTCGCTTAGATAATTCCTGCTGAACATGCCATGAAGTACCAAATCAATTGTTAAAATCTCTGCCTTTGTTTCTCATGTTTGTTATAAATTTTAATAAGTGTATTTCCTGCATCTATTCTTCAAGACTCTCCAATTTTCTTCATTAGTGTTTGATGATGTACATGTGTGTACAGTAAGTAAATCGTTCTGTGTTGAGGGATAAAATATAGTAATTGGTGTGACGTTTTGTTTTTCTGAGTTTTGTTTTTTCTAAAGTTTATGATCTCGCTTCATATCTGCACCATCACATCACCTTTGAGGTTAGCATTATGTAAGAGGCGCTTTGCGTGAAGGTACTTACATCTATTATAGAAATTATTTTTACATGTTAAAAATGGTGGGTGAGATGAGAAGAGAGTGAAGTTGTTTGCTTCTCTCATGGGTAAGAAAAGGAGAATTAAACACTTTCGGAGAGAGTTGAAACACATAAGGAGAAATAATTAGTAAGAAGAGTCGTATGTGATTTCAGTTGAAGAACTCATACTTGAGGATCAAAATGGAGAAGTGGACCAGATCAATGAAAAACATGAAGAGTTCAAAATGATTTGGTCAATTCCCATGATAAGAGAAAAGATAAAATATCCTTATATCTTATTAGTTCACCACTGGATACAAGTATTTTGTCTCATATTTTATATGAATTTGGTCATATAGACAATGCAAAAATGTTATGGGATATTCTAGAAATGAAGTATAGTGGAAAGAGTACATCTTTTTATAAGGAAACTTTTGAAGTTGATAGTGAACCTGTAGAAGATGATGAACCTCGGTGTGGTTAATCACATGTGGATAATGATGATTGTAATGAAGAAACTATCATTGAGGTAATGTATGATGAGGAGAATATGTCAAATGAAGATTGGTTGAATATAAAGTAGGAAATACAATATATTGATCATTTGCTAAATGTAAGAGGACATCTGTTTGAAATAATGAATGATGAGGAATCAACAATAGTGAATGTTGTAGAGGAAATTGAAAAAAATGTGTTAGATGATGTTGTAGACAACATTAATACTGAAACAAAGGTTAATAGAGATGAAGTGTTTGAAGCTGCAACAACAGAGCTGGGAGCGCTGACGGAAGCACACAACAATGAAGAAGAGCACCCAAAGGAAGTGCCAAAAGATTTTGAAGAAGATTTGAAGTTCCTTGAAGAATGACTTGAAAATCCACAACTTATTGGAAACTGCATAGAGGAGAACACAATGAGAAGAACACAAATTGTATTGATTTAAATATTCTAATGAATAGTTTTGAGTCTGCAAGTTTTGACATTTGGGAACAACAAGCTAAAGAAGTCAAGTATTGTATTGAAGTGCCAAAGTTAGTAAACATCAATGAAGTTGTTGTAAAAGAAAAAGACATTGTAGTATTCACCTACAATCAAGATTTGGAGCTTGTTGATGACATCATGGACAAGGAAGAAACTGAAAAAGTTAATAAAATTTTTATGCATTGGAGTCGTGAAGAAATCGGATTTTACTACGAGTTAATGTTGCAGCAAATTGATGATCAAAATATCAATGGTGAAGAGCAAACAATAGAGAATGGTATGTGGCAACAGTTCACATACAACAATTTTTCGAAGAAAAAGTTGAAGAGGACACGCATGGGCAATCTGAAATAATTTTCGGATTGATGACAAACATCAACAACAGGACAACAACAGGATGAAGAATAAGAAACTGAAACATGGAATTTTCAACAAAAAATGAAGACTTAAATTGAAAATGCATAGAGGGTTCAGAATCTTGAAAAGGAGGAAGATAAAAACTCACTCATACATGGAGTTGAAACAAATTTTAAGGTTTTGTTTGAATTGTCATTTGTAATGTTTGTAAGCCTAGCAAGACTAAGACCGACAGTCATGTTATGTATTGACATTGTATTAAATCCATTTCTTCATTAAGGGGGAGTGTTGGATAATAATGCGAAAATGCCATGGTTAGAAAATTGTTAGAAGTAATTACTATTGTAAGCTTTGAGTGGTTTTCAATCCATATATTCAGGAGATTGTTAGAGGCTATCCTAGCCTATAAATATGTACGCAATTTATCAAATTGGAATAGAAAGTGTGTGAGCGTAGTCTCACTTGTGGTGTTCCCTTGTGGCCTCACTTACTGTTGTGCATTACTCCAATTTTTAAGTTCAAGCACTTACATCATAGTACTTTACAAATAGTGTATGGTATATCATATATTTTATGAAATATCTTTTCAGTCCCTAACTCCCACTTAAGAACTTTATCTTAAGGGTTTTGCCTCATTTTAAACTACTCTCTAGTTTAAAAACGCTTAGTCTAAAAGTTCAATTTTTTGGAATTTTTAAGGATATATTTTCTAATCAATTTTTATTAAAATCTTGTCAAAAATTATTGAAATTCCATATTTGAGTGATTGAGTCTGTATAATTCAAGGTTTTTCATGGTGTTGAATTCATTTATGCATTCAAAAATGCAATTTAAACAACAAAAAATGTAGATTTCACCAAGATTTGTTTTCTGGTGAAAAGTTCAAAAAATGAAATGTTTAAACAAAATTGTTTAAAAATATAAAAAATTTAAATTGTTAGATAACCTAATTCCCCATAATAAAAATAAAAATTCAATTGAAAAAAAAAACAAAAAAACAAACAAACTAAACTGTTTGAATAATCATTCCTTCATTATTAAGTTTACAAATTATCCCAAGGTTGTGTAATTATAAAATTGTTTTTACAAATTCATTGAAAAAAGCAAGATAAGCAAACATTTTTTTCATGATTAAATTTAAAACAATTTTATTTTTATGATCAATTTTACCTTTGTGAACGTTTATACAACACTAACTTTTTTATTTTTATGGTCAATTTACCTTTCTTATCGTAATTCCGGACAATCCCTACAGCAAATCATAAAATTTCGTTCATTGGCGTATAGTGTTTGAGAAGATGTGAGTGGCGTTGGTGGATTTAGATGTGAGTTTAGTAAAACTGGATGTAGGAACCACCTTCAATTATTCTGCCTACGATAAGATATCTGTTATTAAAACGAAAGAGACATCCGAACTTCAAAGTATCAGAAACATTGCTTCCGTGGTTTATAGATGTTGACGTTGCAAGGTTATTTTCACCCGCCTAAGAACTTTGGCGATCAATAACCAGGCTTTAATTCTGCAGTAGCTGCTGGTATATATACCATTAATTGTTTTGGTATATATGTTAATTGTTTTGGTATATATGTTGAGATATATCCGATAGTGTATATACTAGTGCAGTAACATTAAAACCAGAGCATCAGCTGGTATATATATCATTGAATTGTTTTGGTATATATGTTGGGATATATCTGATAGTGTATATACTAGTGCAGTAGCTGCTGGTATATATACCATTAATTGTTTTGGTATATATGTTAATTGTTTTGGTATATATGTTGAGATATATCCGATAGTGTATATACTAGTGCAGTAACATTAAAACCAGAGCATCAGCTGGTATATATATCATTGAATTGTTTTGGTATATATGTTGGGATATATGTTGAGATATATCCGATAGTGTATATACTAGTGTATATCTGATAGTGTATATACTAGTGCAGTAGCATTAAAACCTATGCAACAGGCTAGTTATTGATAGCCAATAACTTTTCTTTTAGACAACTGGCAGGTAAGCTTTGGAATTGTATTAGTACTTTGGAAATTTCTGTCTCAAGAAGAGGGCGTTCAATATACAGCCTGTTAAGTCCAACATTCAATGCTTCTTAATAAGCTGGATATTGCTCCAAGTAAGCTTTGGAGTTGTAGTACTACTTTTTACTATTTTAATAGGAAATATATAAAAAAAAATACATTAATTAGTTTTTTCATGATATGTATCAAACCAGAAAACTAGACAAAGTCACACATATATCTCCATAATCTTTAATTTAATGTGATCTATCATATCCTAGATAGATATGAGCATTATTAGTTTTTTCATATCCTAGATAGATATGAGCATCATTAGTTTTTTCATGATATGTATCAAACCAATCCCTCCTATACTTCAATTAGAATTTTATATCATGATCTGCAATAGTAGGAACTAAAATTAAATTTTCTTTATTCATGGAACATACATTACATTCTAAATGTGTTTCTCTTGACAACTAGACAAAGTCACACATATATCTCCGTAATCTTTAATTTAATGTGATATATCATTTCCTAAATAGATATCAGCATCATTAATTTTTTCATGATATATATCAAACCAATCTCCTACATGACATATGAATTGAAACACCAAAATCAATAAACCAGGGATTAATATCATCATTATTTTTTTGTGATAGAAAAACATGAAATAAGCATTTTTACAACCAAAAATTAATAAATACCTTCAATATTTGGACTCATTAAATTTCGTTCTCAAATGACCAATCCTTAGCAAAATGACCAAACTTATCATAATAGAAACATGCATCATTAGTCTTTACATTGGTGTATGTTCTTTGTGGTGTTGTGTTTTGATGTGTCTTAGCTCTGTTATTTGTTATTCCTTTCTCGTGGATTTCTCTGTGATCTGAACTATGATACTGCAATTAAAATTATTTCTTCATTTTTTTTCTTGCAAAAAATACCTACCAGTTCATCAAAGTGCTCTTTCAAATCTACTCACCAATATCACCAAGCTTATCTTTGATTTCTTTGATTCTAAAAAGAAAATTGTTTATATTTCCGTTTCTCTCTATTTTAATTTAGAGTAGTTTACTTTTACAAAAAAACACTAAGTTTGAATTTTTTTTTCTATAAAAATCTTTTAGTACCTTCCATGTTTCATTGGATGTTTTGCAGTCCCTATATAAGGAATTAGGGATTTTACAAGCATTCTCAATAACACCTTAGATTTGATCTCTAGTTGCTCCCAATACTGGACCAAAATTGTTGGGTTGTTAAACATTAGACCCTTACAGCAAATTCTGCATCTGGGTTGTTAAACATTAAACCCTTACAGCAAATTCTGCATCTTAAACTTCCAATTTGCATCATTTAAATAAAAATTAATTTTCCATATTATAAACTCATAAGAAATATTTTCACAACTTCAAATTGAACAAATTTATGCAAATGTCATTACCTTCTAGGAAGTGATATCAAACAACGGCTTGACTTCTATTTTAACAACAAATTTTATAGTGGTTTGATCTATTACACGTGGCTTCTTTTTCAAAGATGGAGTCATGAATTTTTCCTCAAAGAAGACTTCTAAATCAAGCTATGAGTTCCTACGCGTTCTTCTTTGGCATTAGGCTCCCTTATCCCTTTGTTTTGAAGTTGTGTATTTCTTGCAATGGCAACTCACGAGTGGTAACTTACTCGCTACGGGTACTCCCCCACATAGGATAAGATTTAATTTTTTTCTTCACATGGTTGATAGCTTAGCTCTGGTCCTCCTGCAATTTGTAGCTCACAGCTATGGCGTGCTCCCTGCACGCAACTCTCTTCCTGCATATTGATCCTATTATTGTGTGCGTTCTCCAAGATTTTGGTAGTGATTCTCCTTTCTCTTGGTGAAAGGTGGCTTCAAGACACCAATTAAGAAAACGATTCTCTTCTGCACTTCGTGTGGGCTATTTTTTCTAACACAGCCCAATCCAATGCAACTATGCAACTCCTCCTCCTCCTTATGTTCCTCAACCTAGCTTTTGCACTTCATGTGGGCTATTTTTATTAACACAGCCCAATCCAATGCAACTATGCAACTCCTCCTCCTCCTTCTTATGTCCTTCAACCTAGCTTTGATTTGGGCTTTTTTTTAACATAACGCAGTCTAATGCAACTACACAACTCCTTTTCCTTCTTGACAAAAAAAGAAATGAAACAGACAATACAAGAAAGCAGAGTAGAAAAATTGGGAACCAAAATGTGCAGAGCGCATTTCATTAAAGGAAAATCAAGAAAATCAAGAACCTAACAGGAATCCTAACAGACTCGTACAACGACTAAAACAACTGGCAGTGTAACTACGTTGAGGTTTATAACTAACACTCCCTCTTAAACTCAACGTTTATAGACATTAGTACTGATAAAACCTAAGTGTTGCATTTGGAAATAAAAAAATGGATTTACCCAATGGATTTTAACCAAAAGAAATTTGAAATGCAAATGTGTGTTGGTCTATGTCTCGGCTAGGCTTACAATACATAACAACAAAACTAGAATTCAAATTTTCTATTGAGTTGGATTTCTTCTTTCTCTTCTTTCGAACTCTATACTGTTCTAATTTGGTCATTTTTTTCATTTTGGCCTTGATACTGAAAGCTCCATGCTCTTCCTTTTTTCTTTGTCCCCGCAACTTCATATTCAGAATTTGATCAGGCTGCTTATGCCTATTTCTTTCATCTTCTTCTGCAGCAAATTTGCCTTTGACAGTGGGTTGATGCCACCTCTGCAAACTATCATCAATGCCCTTCATAGCTTGGGCTACACAATCAACATACTGCTTCCACATTAACTCAGAATAGAATCTGATTTCTTCAAAGCTCCATTACACGAACATGGTTTCAAACCGGTCTTCATTGAAATCCTCATCCATGTCTTCATATTCTTCTTCTGGTTGTTCACCTACATACTCAAAGAACTTGTCAATCTGATATAAAAAATTATAACAGGAACCATATTGGTTATCTTCTTTATGTTCTTTTCTAAGATCCCTCTCTGTTTCTGCAACCAAATGTCTCCCTCGTAGATATGAGGTAGTCACTGTCATCGTCATCATCATCATATATTCACTGTTCAATCCATTTCAAATCTTCATCAACAATATTATCTTTTTCTTCATCTGCTTCACTCGAAGCCATAAGTGTAGTAGCTTGAATGCTATTGTCATCAAACCTTCTTTCAAGCAATGCTTCTGCAGTAAGCAAATCATCCACTTGGTTCTGAATGGAAAGTAGGCTTCCTCCTCCAAACATCAATTCATCAATTTTCTTCTTCTCTTCCATTATTTGAAGGAAGTCATCATAATATAGGTTATCATTATCAAATTCAACTTCAATATTTCTTACCTTTGTTTCAAAGAGGCCAATTTCTGCACAATGTTCATAAAAAATCATTGATGTTGATCATTTGTTGTCATCAACAAACACCAATGGAATCATTTCATCAATGTGAGTTGTTGTATTGATAGCTTCACCATCAATTTATGCAATTTTCTCATGCTCTGCTTCACACACAGATGCACCTTTTTTCTCTTCCTCTCGTAGCTTTGTTTCACACACTAATGCTCCTTCATTCTTTTCCTCCAATAGCTCTACTTCAAACACACATGCTTCTTCCACAGTGGCAATATTCAACAAATTGTTTCTCCCTCTTTCACTGTACTCTGTTTCCAGAATACTCCAAAATTTTTTTGAATATGTTGTTGTTGCAACCTTGTGCAACATATTGTCATCCAAGGCTTGTTGGATGATCTGCAATGTTAATGCATCCCTTCCCTGGTCATGTAGATTATGATAATAGTCTACAAGACACAAAAAAGAATTCATTCTAACAGACCAACATTCAAAACTCTTACCATTATCTTGTGGCGGTGATGGTAGATTCATGCTCATGCTGCTCCAAATATCATCAATTTTCCTCTGATCTTCTTCTTGTGTGGGATCCTCAGGTACAAACAAAAACTCTCCATTTGTTTTTGCTAAATATTCTTCCATTTCTTTGTTGTTCTCTCTCTAGATATGTTTGAGATCTCTTCTGGACTTCTTGAGTCATCTTTGCTGACCCATGAAAATGTTTCTTGGTTGTTCATTCACCAATTTGATCATACTTGTGGATCGACCATTCTATCTCGTCACTTGTACACTAAATGATGCACAGATTCTAGATGCTCAATTTGACTCTTCTGAATCTATTTTACTCTTTTCATGAAGAAAATACATAGCCAAAAAAAATTGTTGTAGGATCACATAACTGTAAAAAAATAGATCTATAGGAAATTTCATGATTCCTGGTATCGATCTTGCTAGATCCGACTATATGAGCATAAGATCGTACAGAGTTAGAACTTCGAGTTGGGTTCTTTATTCACTGTAACCCTTAAATGGAAAAAGTGAGCCATCTGAGTTTACTCGAGAGCCAATGCTTATTTCTTTTTAACAGAAAGAAATTTTAATGTTAAGTCCTCATATGACCAAGGGAATAAAACTAGGTGCTCCGGGGCTTCGAGCTTCGAGCATTTCAATACGTCAAAACCTCAGTTCCTCCGAATAGGCGAAGTCCTGAATAATAGTGAAGATCAATCGTCCTCGTTGATCTGATATCAACGACTCACAATTTCTCTGAGACTCCAAGCTTGAGAGCCGTTTGTTGCTATAATATATAATATAGATGAAGTGCCAAAGTAGTGAACCATCTGGAGACGCATATATCTAACGGTGCTAAAACATCAGCAAACCAACCACCAATATCTTTTCCTCGACTCCGGCCTTCACGAGTTCCTTACTGCTAACACACACAAACTTATTGAGTGTCGAATCTCTAAAGTGATAGAGGCTAGATCCCAGTGGTCCACGTTTCTTCTGGAACAAGTTGTTAAGATCCACTCTGGGATTCAACCTTCGGGTGCGTTTCAACCATGCACTTTGTTCCTCTCAAACTTTGAACTAGTGGACTTGTAATATGTCATCATTGTGTCCCTCGTCGTTGAATGACTAGGATTGGCTTTGACCTTCGGAGATTCGGGCAACTTGCGACCCTTAGAATTTGTGCTCCACTTCCTCTAGAGTATAAGATCTCTGAACACGGGCATCTTTTGACATTTGTTTACGGGATCGAACTGTCTAGATTCGCTTCGGATCGTGGGACTTCGGGAATCCAATCTCCTTTGCACATAAGCCTGAAAACATTTGAACTTACAGAGTCTGAAGGACTCCAATTGTTAAACCTTACATGCTTATCCTTGATCAAATGACTATTGTCGCTCGTGACGAGATCTAACGGGTGAGATTTGTTTGTCTCCTCTATGCACTCCTCGTTCTATCTGGGCTTGATCTAATGGCCCAGATCTATTCCTGTGGTCGATCTAACGACTGATGTAGATTCTCCTCTGCTACTTTTGCATTCTCCTCCTGAATAAGGGATTTCACAAATTATTAAACTCTTTTTCCTTTGAATCTCCTTGTACAGGTCTGCCTCCAAGCATTGAGATATCTCCAACGCTCTTTTCAGTGAACTTCTCTCCATTCTCTCTGAAGATTCTTACCTCTCGCGATCTGATATCATGACAAAACAAGAAACGAAGCAAACAATACAATAAATAAAAGTATAGAAATCAAGAGCTAGAATGTGCAGAGCACATTTCATTAAGGGAAAACAACTAAGATAAGTAAGCTCCAACAAATCAAGAAAATCAAGAATCTGACAGGAATCCTAACATAATTGTACACCGACTAGAACAACTGGCAGTGTACAGTCACTACTATGTTGAGGTTTATAACTAACACTTCTTATGTCCCTCAACCTAGCTTTGATTTGAGCTATATTTTTTAACACAACACAGTCCAATGAAACTACACAACTTCTCCTCCTTATGTCCTTCAACGTAGCTTTGATACCAAATTAGAGAAACAACAACAATATCACACAAGAGTCTAGATGAATTTACTTGGTCACACTCTACAAACTCCTACCAAATGTTTCTAAAAACCACTGGAATTAAAAATATTTAGACAAATTTTAACAAATTTGAACTACATTCCAACAATATACTAAATCCTCAATTTCTACGTTATTCCTAACAAGATATACACTCCCAGTAATTTTTTTGTTTTTTCTTCACGCATTGGTAACATTTTGCACATTGCTTTGGCTTGGAGACAATCTTCCTTCTTTGTCGATAGGTATAGAATCCCTTCATTCTCCAAACTTTATTGTTTATCCCTGTTGCTACCCATTTTTTTTCCCTATTTTTTTTTCCATCTAGAATTGATTATTTTTGCATCAAGAAAGCATTCTTATTTTCTAATACCACTTTGAAATGTCAACCATTAAGTGATTTGTTTCACCTCCTCATAGTCTTTGACCTTTTATTTTTTAGTTTATAGTCGAATTCAAACTTTGCAAAGGATTCAATTTTTTACAAAGTTTGGAAGATATTTTAATTTGAATCCATTTCACATCACGCCACCCCATTCATGAACTTTTGGTCCCCTAAATCTAGTGAATCCAAAATATTCAACTCAAACATCCAACATGTTGTTTTCTTTTGAGCATACATTCTAATCTTGGAAACCTTGTAGAAATTCCATCCACGCTTACAGAAATGCCTTTCATTGCATATTTTCTTGAGAAATTGTTACCCCTTGGTTTGCAAGGGAAAAAAATTCTTCGTCCCCCCAAACTGGACTATCCAAACTTGTCTCTTAGATGTGTGGTTCCCATGACACGATTTTGTATAAAGTTTCATACACATGGTTTAAGTTGTAATTATGGAATAAGATTTTGGCCACTGCATGGGTTGCTTAGTATTCTCTTCTTGCTCATGTTCTTTTTTTAAGGATGATTTTTTTTTCTAGTAGATAATCACCAGATAAAAAATTTAAACAAAAGTGCAAACAATTATCAAACTTATGACCTTTCTTCTTAGAACATAAACAAACCAAAAATTCCTTACCATACATTTTCCATTTGTGTTTGTACTTTCCATCTTGTTCTCTTGGTCCTCCAAGTGGTAGTGCAATTTTGGATGGTGGAAACATCCCTTGGTTACCCTTGTTCAAGATGCTAAGAAGTTTGGAGTAAAGGTTTGTTGCTAACAAGGATTCTTAGTGATTGGCATAGGATAGGGATTCTTAGTTCACATTTTATTTGTGTTGTGTACACATAGAATATTATTATTTATTTTGGCAATGTTTCTTGGTTTCAAATTCTTATGCCTAGTTGAAATATTGTTTCCAACTAGATTTATTATTACCTTTAATTGTTATTTCTTAAGATATTGTTAAAACTTTCTCGACAAGTTTGTTGAGTAAATTTATTCACACAAATATATATAAGATTGTGTTTGGTTTCATGAAAATCAGTCCATACTTTATTTTACACTTTGATGCAAACTTTACTCATGAGTAAATTTTTCCACATCATTTGTATCAAAGCTACTTTTGATTTGATCCGGGTTTGGATAAATTTGCTTATTTTTTTTTCCTAATGACCTAGAATAATTTTGGGTATTGGATTCCTTTGTTTTTATATTGCAATCTTCATCATACAAAGATTATCCAAGAAATTTAGTTTATGAGAATTATGTTGAGAAGATATTTTCTCTTTCATTCTCATTAATTTTCCATTGTGTTAATTTTCTATCTGCATTGAAGTCTAAACGACTCTCTTTGGTCAAGGTTTAGTTGCTTGTGGTTGGCTAGTTTGGTGCACTATTGATCTCTAGAAGATCTATGCACAACTCTCCCACATGTGGTGTCTGAGGAGTCTTTTAAAAATCAATGCATGTGATCTATGGTGGTTCTATAGAATCAGAGGCACCATTCTGAATATTTGGATCTATTGTACTATTTAATTTCATCAATGTAAGATATTTCTCACATGTTTATTGTCCAACAATCAACGAACCTACAGTATTATTTATATTCCACCACAGAGTATTTCAGTGATTTGATAGATTGAAGACAATGGAAAATGTTGGCTACATATGATTTGCATTGAGCAATTTAATTCAATCAATTTGATTTGAATTCTTATAAGTGATCTCCAATTCATAATCTCATTTAAGGATGATATGCAATCCATTTTGGACATGATAGCTTGATCATTCCTTCTTTGTAGTCCATTCTTTATCTGTATCATCATTCAGATTTTGTATCAGAAGAGATAATATTATGGGCTCAAATCTACCTTGAAAAACACTATTATTATCCCATGCCAAATAACAGGTTTCCATCCATAATATAGCTCAATCAATATAATGAAGTGATTCATTATTCGAAATTAATATAGATTAACAATTGGTATTGTGTTATATGGTCAAGGAACATTAATTTCATTATTTATAAATATAGGGATTAATAAAATACCATAGGCCATTGTACCTTGAAACCTTAGAATTTTTGTTAACCATTAGCCTCAATTAACACACCAGGAAGGCATGCCTATTAATTCATTCAAATATGATTTGGTGCACAATAAGGTTCAAGGAGTGAAGCCAAGGTTCGGTCCTTCCATTTGTTTTGCATCAACAAATACTCCTCTTCCTCATTTGGCTCTATTTGGTTTGATATTTGTTAGCCTTAATTCCATGGTTTGATCTTTGTTAGCCTTAATTCTGCATTGGCTATATTTTCATGATATGTACCAAACCAATCCCTCTTACATTACATATGAATTGAAGCACCAAAATCAATAACCTACATTAACATTATCATTTTCTCATAATAAAGAAGCATCTTTATAAACAAAATTTCATGTATGCTTCTATATTTGGATGCATTAATTTCCTCCTCCTACAATCTTTAACAAAATGACCAAACTTACCATAATATAAGCATGCATGATTCCTCTTTATATTGGTATATGTTCTTGGTGGTGTTGTGTCTTCTGTGTATTATCTCATTTATTCCTCTCTCGTGGATTTCCTTTGTATGGATGTTTCTTTTTGGATACAAATGCCAAATCTGAACTCTTAGACTGCAATTAAGATTATTTCTTAGTTTTACCTCTTGCAAAATAATACCTACCAATTCTTGCAAAATAATACCTACCAATTCATCAAATGTAAGTGCTCTTTTCCTAGTTGCATGATGGGTGATAAACATTTTGTATTCACCCAACATGCCATTCAATGTAAATACTTGAAATCTTCTCCCCAATATCACAAAACTTATCTTTAAATTCCTTGATTCTCGAAAGAAAATTACACATATTTTTCTTTTCCTCCATTTTTATTGAGAAAAATTTACTTAAATAAATAAAAAACACTCTATTTGTACTTGTGAATATTTTAGTACCTTCCATGTTTCATTGGATGTTTTGTGGTTCCTAATATGATCAATGATGTTTCCTTTACGAACATTTTGAATAGCACGGTCTGTTGTTGCTCCCAACTTTGAACCAAAGTTGTTATGGTTGTTGGTTTGGCTTCATATCCAAATGCAATTGGCCAAATATTATACCGTTCCAACAAAACCTACATCTTAAACTTCCAATTTGCATAATTTCCTCGTCTAGCTTAGTTGAATCATTTAATTAAGAGTTTGATAATGAATTTTCCATCTTATGAACTCAAAATAAATACTTTCACAACTGACAAATTGAACAAATTTCTACAAATGTAATTACCTTCTAGGAAGTGATATCAAACAATTGATTTTATTTTATTTTAACAACAAATTAAATAATGGTTTGATATCTAACAAGGGACTTCATTTTCAAAGATGGAGTCATGAATTTTTCCTCAAACAATACTTATATATAAAACTATGAGTTCCTACGATATTGTTGGAAATTGTAATTACAAGTCAGTGAGATATTCACATCTCCGTCAATTTGTCTGCCATTCATCTTGTCAGTATTTTGTCAGTCACCCGAAATTTCATTCAGATAGTCTAATAGTCTGTAAGTGCAAAGTCGTGCATTTACACAAAAGTTAGTCGTCAAGCAAGAATCTATAAATGGAGCCGATCCTTATCTTCTTGGGTTGAGTTAAGTGGTTGAAGTGTCATTCGAATTAATGACAGTCTCTAATGTTGACTCAGTTGTAGATTATGTAGGAAGTTTAATTCTGTGTCTATATAAGTATAAGTCTCTTAGTTAGTCGAGGATGATGGAGGATGTTGATGAGAAGAAGTCGGTGATTAGAGAAGAAGAAGAGAGGTAGAGAAAACCAACAACAGTTGAAGAATTGACAGAAGAAGTCTTTGGAGTTGAAGCTCATCTCTATCATTATATTATATATTCTCACACAGCGTTGAAGTTTATTAATATCAATTTTTTTGTGTATTGACAAGTTTTTGTCTTATTTTCTGATTTTGTGTGCTAAGAATAGTACTGTGTTATTCCACATTCATAAATTATTTCATTAAGTGTGTGCATTCACGCCATGCAACAAACTGAGTAGTCTGTTCACTATGCAATGGTTTTTGAGAACTATGTTGCGTAGCCTGTTTGGTGTGTATTATTAGTAACCGTGTTGCGTAGAGTAGATTGTACACACTATTGATCCATCATATCTTCCCTTCAAAATGGTATCAAATAAGGTTCTATCAGAACAAGTTTATCAGAAAAGAAACTCTGGTGAAAGTAAAGTATGGCTTCTACATCAAATCTGCAACCTCCCACTTTTATAGGAAAAAATTATGAGATATGGTCCTTGACCATGAAGGATTTGTTTTGAGGTCAAGATGTATGGGAAATAGTAAAGAATGGCTATGTGGAACCAGTAGATCAAACATCATACAATTCCCTCACAGAAGTTGAGAGAGATGTCTTGACAGATCAAAGAAAGAATGATGGAAAGACATTGTTTTACATACATCAATCAATGCATGAGAGCATACTCCCAAGATTTTCATCAAAAAATCAATCCAAGGAGTCATGAGACACATTACAAACCTCTTATCAGGGTATGGACAAGGTAAAGACTACAAAACTGTAGATTCTTAGAAGAGATTTTGAAACCATGTCAATGAAAGATTCAGACACAGTAGATTCATTCTACATCCACATCATTGGATTGATAAATCAGATTAAGTCTTATGGTGAAACCCTTGTTGTGACCCTAGAAGAGAGCAAAGAATTGAGTTAGTTCAGTCTAGATGAACTGTAAGCTTCCCTCATCAATCACGAATACAGATTGAATAGATCAAGTATGTCATTAGAGAATGCATTTTCCACGCAGTCATATGTAAGTCGCGGAAGAGGAAGGGGGGGAACTAACTCTATAGGCAAAGGAAGAAGTTCTAACATAAGTGGATGCAATAGCAATCCTAGAAATACTGGTGGAAGAGCTTAAAACCCAAGTACCAACCACTCAAGTTGTCAAAAAATTGACAAATCAAATATTTAATGCCATTATTGTAAAAAGTATGGACATTATGCATATGAGTGTAGAAAGAGACAGTACAATCAGAACAATCAAAATCAATATTAGTCACACAACGCAAATAAAGAAACTCAGCCTATGTTTATGTCACATGTTGTAGTTGTGCCTAACACAATAGAAATGCCTAATATAGTGTCACCAGTAGAATTCAATGTTTCTCAAGCAAGTCCATGTGACATATGGTACTTATATTAAGGCTACAGTAACCACATGACAGGAAACATAGAACTATTTTCTAGTTTGGATGAATGAGTCCAAACCAAGGTTACACTTGGAACAAATATCCAAGTCACTATCTTAGGCAAAGGCAGTATAAACATTTTAACCAGACAAGGAGAGCATAAAGTTATGTCTGATATATATTATGTTTCTGTTTTGAAGCATAATATGATTAGTACAGGGAAACTGTTACAAAAAGGATACATAATCTACATGGAATATAATCGTTGTGTGATCATGGATAAATGCCCAAGCAATGTTCTTATTGCAAAAGTCCATATGACAAGTAACATGATGTTCCCATTGACATTGAAGCTAGTCAAGAAGAAGAATATAAAACAAAATGTTGATAAAGGAAAAAGTGTGCAGTCAGACACTGCATTTACAACAGAAAGTGCGCACATTATTAAGAAAAGAGAAAATGGTGCAGAGATGAAGGCAACATTCCAATCTGAAATACAGGATGATTCCTGGTTATGGAATTTCAGATTTCGACATTTGAACTTTGTAGGTATGACGTGTTATAAAAACAAGATCGTGAAGCAATAAAATAAAACAAATGCGAAAATAAAACACAGAACATACACAATACAATAGAGACACAAATATACATGGTTCACCAAGTGTGGGCTACATCCACCAGAGAAATTACCAGGTCCTTCATTTATTGTTATCTAGCAAATGAAAGGATACAACCTACAACAAACCCATTGTAACTTCCTCTTCTTTCTCTCATAGTCTCCTATCTCAGAATACAATATTTGCCATAACGCATAGCCGCAATACATTTCCCTCATAACAAAGGGTTTCCTTCTAGGGAAAAAAACCCTAACATAATTTCTATTGTTAGATCTGTGACCTTAGAATGAATGGTCATGATTTACAATGAAATTACAGTATACTTTTACAAGGAAATTTTTCCTTCGGGGGCTTCGTCCCTGTACCCCCCAGCTAGGGGGATAGCTCCCCCAGACCCCGCAGAGGGGGTTGTTGAAATAATGTAACTGCGAAGAGCATTCTTATTATTTTGTTATTGGATTAAATCCCCATTGTGGATTAATCATGTCATTATTATTATTTTTATTATTAGGTTAAATCCCCATTGAGGATTAACCAAGTCGGTAATTG
>ML788420.1:663429-684804 GCA_009831015.1 Picea engelmannii
TCTTATGAGGCAAGGTGATATTTCAAGTTGGTGAAAGAAGAAGAAGGGTGGCACATCTCTTGGAGGAGGATTTTCTGTATTGGTTGAGTTATCTCTTGAACTCTTGATAAGCTATTTATGATAAGGAAGTTTTTGCTGGGTTTCCTTCCCCTAGAGGGTTTCCCAGGATAAATTCTGTGTCTATTGTGGATGTGTATTTCTCAGTGATCTTGTGGTTATTATGCTCTTGTCTTTATGAAATGCAAAGAACTATAATATCAGCATAAAACATTAACATGGGTAACCTCCCTCTACAATCCATTGTGTGGAAGAGTGCACATACTTCTGGGGTGTAAATACTCCATGGGGTATAAACACTGCTGAAAACAAAATACCTCTAAATTAGGAAGATAATCAAGCTCCACAACGAACATGAAGTTGTTACACACAAAGGATATGGTAAAATGTTTTCCATTGATTGAAAAACCAGATAGAATATGTGAAGGGTGCATATTTGACAAGCAACACAGAGAATCATTTCTAGTTGGAAAGTCTTATAGAGAAAAATCAACACTGAAAATTGTACATTCAAACATCTGTGGACTAATGCAAACTCCATCTATAGGAGGCAGTACTTATTTTCTAACATTCATTGATGATTTCTCAAGAAAGACATGGATTTATTTCCTAAAACATAAATTTGGCGCATTGGGTTGTTTTCAACAGTTAAAATCACCTGTGGAGAAGAAGAGTGGTTATTTCATCAAGTTTCTAAGAACAGACAGAGGAGGAGAATACATTTCAAGAGAATTTTAGAACTTTGGTAAAGTTCATGGCATCTACAAGCAATTTATCGCATGATATACACCACATTAGAATGGTGTCGCTGAGAGAAAGAACATAACCATCATGGAAATGGTGTGAAGTATGTTGATAGCCAAACATTTTTCAAATGAGTATTGGGTTGAGGCAGTAGCAACTGCAGTATACATCTCGAATAGATGTCCGACAAAGAGTGTGAAGAATAGAGTTCCTCGGGAAGCCTAGACAAGTTCAAAGCATAATGTGGCACACTTAAAAGTTTCTGGTTGCATCACATATGCACATGTTCCAGATGATCTGAGAAGGAAGTTGGACAACAAAGGACAAAAATGTATATTTGTTGGGTATTCTGAAGAAACAAAAGGATACAAGTTGTATGACCCTATCGCAAGGAAAGTCAGAATCAACCGCAATGTTTAGTTCATGGAGAATGAAGCATGGGATGGAATGATTGAAAAGAAAATAAAAATCATTGGCGCAATTCAGCATGATGACATAGAATATGAAGTGTTTCAAACACCATGCACAATTCAGTGCGCAGTCCCATCTACATCTGACACTGCGACGGAAATTACCACGCAGAGTACTCCAATAAGAACATCAGGTGCACATTATATACCCAGAGTATAGTAAACACCAACAAGCAATCCAAGCAGTTCTACATCTCTAAATCCAACTTTAGTAAGTCTGTAACCAAGAAATACAAGAAGTTTGCACAACATCTACAATGAAGACACATCAAATTTATTTTCATTTTTTGCTTTGTTTTCACAAATAGATGATCCATTAACCTTTGAAGAAGTTTTCAAAGATGATGTATGGGAACAAGCCATGGATGAAGAAATCAGATGCATAGAGAGAACAATCAAACATGGAATTTGGTTGATGTACCTGAGGATAAGGATGTTATAACCGTCAAGTGGATTTATAAAACCAAGCAAGATTTAGAAGGAAATGTACACAAGTACAAGGCAAGGTTAGTTGCAAGAGGCTTTACACAACAACCTGGAATTGAGTACAATGAAACATTTTCTCCAGTGGCGGGCATGGACACATTCGAAACCATGCTAGTTATTGTCACGTAGTACAAATGGCCAGTTTATCAGATGGATGTAAAGTCAACATTTTTGAATGGAAACTTAGAAGAAGAAGTATATGTGGGACAACCACAAGGTTATGAATTTCCAGGACAAGAAGACAAAGTATACATATTGAATAAAGCATTGTATGGATTAAATCAAGCTTTGAGACCTTGGTACAATCGCATTGATTCCTATCTCACACAGAATGGATTTCACATAAGTGAAAATGAGCCAACATTGTACATCAAATCAAATCAACAAGGTAATGTGTTAATTGTTTGTTTATATGTGGATGATTTGATATGTGCAGGTTATTTTGGCATAGAATAATTAAAGACAATCATGAAGGATGAATTTGAAATGACTGATTCGGGGATTATGAGATATTTTCTGGGAATAGAAGTGCATTGGTCCAAAACTAGCATATTTATCTCACAGTCCAAGTATGCGCATGAAATATTGAAAAGATTCAATATGGTGAATTCAAAAGTAGCACAAACACCTATCATAATAGGATCGAAGCTAAGCAAGGAAGATAAAGGGTCCTAAGTGGATCCCACACTGTTTAAGAGACTAGTAGGAAGTCTTATGTATCTAACAACGACAAGACCTAACATTATGTACAGAGTGAGCCTAATTTCAAGGTTCATGGAAACTCCAAAATAATCACATTGGAAAGAAGGAAAGAGAATATTGAGATATGTGAATGGAACAAAATATATTGGCATTAAGTACTCCACTTCAGAAGATTTCAAACTCACTGGATACATTGACAGTGATTGTGGAGGCAACATTGATGATAGGAAAAGTACCTCTGGGTACACAATTCATTTTGGAAAAGGTACAATATCATTGGCATCAAGGAAGCAACCCATAGTGACACTTTCTTCAATAGAAGAAGAGTACGTCGTAGCTACAAAGTGCAACTTGTGAAGCAATATGGATGAGAAGGATGTTAAAATATTTGTTGGAGGAATAACAGGAAGAAACAACAATATTCTGTGACAATAATTCAACCATCATGTTATCAAAGAATCATGTGTTTCATAAGAATATCAAGCACATTGATACAATGTATCATTTTATGAGAGAATTAGTGAATAACAAAGATATTTGTTTAGAATTTTGCAGGTCAAAAGAACAGGTCACAGAAATGTTTACAAAGGCTCTGGCAAGAGATGCATTTCAGCATCTGTGCAGTAGTTTGGGAGTCTTCACAGTAACAAATGAGTGACAGTAAAATGAAAACTCAATTTTTGATGTAATTTTTCTTTTGTATTCCCACCAACTTATAATTAAGGGGGAGTGTTGGAAATTGTAATTACAAGTCGGTGAGGTCTTCACTTCTTTGTCGATTTGTCTATGAGTCATCTTGTAAGTAGTTTTTTAGTCATCTTGTAAGAAGTTTGTTAGTCATCTGAAATGTCAGTCAGAGAATCTGACAATCTGTAAGAGAAAATTCACACATTTACAAAAAAGTCAGTCGACAAGCATGAAGCCATAAATGGATCCGATCTCTTTATTCTCGAGTTGAGTTAATTGGTTGAAGTGTCATTTGAATTAATGACAGTCTTTAATGTTGAGTCAGTTGTAGATTTTGTAGGAAGTTTAATTATGTGTATATATAAGTCTGAGTCACTTAGTTAGTCGAGGATGCTGGAGGATGTTGAAGAGAAGCAGTTGATGTGTAGAGAAGAAGTAGAGAGGTAGAGAGAACCAGGAGAAGATGAAGAATTGGTAGAAGAGGTCATTGGAGCCGAAGCTCATCTCTGTCATTGTATTTTTCATTCGCACATAGTGCCAAAGTTTATTAATATCAAGCTTTTTGTGTATTAACAAGTTTCTGTCTTATTTTCTGACTTTATCTGCTAAGCATAGTACTCTGTTATTCTGCATTCATAAATTATTTCATTAAGTGTGTGTATTCACAATGCACAACAAATTGAGTAGTTTGTTCACTTCGCAATAGTTTTTGACAACTCTGTCGCGTAGCCTGTTTGGTGCGAAGTATTAGTAACTGTGTTGCACATAATAGATTGCACTCACTATCGATCCATCGAATCTTCCCTTCAGATAAATTCTTTGGCATGAGGCTCCCTTCTCATTTCGTTTTGAAGTTCTAGCTTCCTTGCAATGACAACTCACGGCTGGTAACTTAATCGATACGATTTCATTTTTTTCTTCACACGGTTGGTAGCTTAGATATGCTCCTCATATAATTGTAATCTCACACCTATGACGTACTCCCTCCACGCAACTCTCTTCCTTCATGCTACTCGTATTACTGTTTGCGTTCTCCAAGACTCTGGTAGTGATTCTCCTTTCTCTTTGTGAAAGGTGGCTTCAAGACACCATTTAAGACAACGATTATTGTCTACACTTCATGTGGGCTACTTTTTTTTTAAGACGATGCAGTCCAAAGCAACTATGCAACTCCTCCTTCTCATGTCCCTCAACTTGACTTTGATACCAAATCTCCTCCTCATTTCCCTCAACCTGACTTTGATACCAAATCAGAGAAACAACAAAATAATCTCACACAAGAGTCGAGATGAATTTTCTAGGTCATACTCTAAATTGTCGACCACTCAAATTTAAAATGCTTGAACAAAGTTGATCTACATTCCAACAATATACTAAATACTCCATTTATAGATTATTCCTAACAAGATATACACTCCCAATCAAATTTATGTTTATTTTCACTCATTGGTAACATTTTGCACAAAGCTTTGGCTTGGAGATAATCTTCCTTCTTTGTGGACAGGTATAGAATCCCTTCATTCTCCAAACCTTATCATCTTTCTTGCTCCCCTTTTTCTTTCTGTTTTTTTATTTTTTTATCTAGAATTGATTTTTTTTTAATAAAAAAGTATTGTTCTTTTATAATACTACCTTGAAATATCAACCATTTAGTGATTCGTTTTTTTATTTTTTATTTTTTTATCTAGAATTGATTTTTTTTTAATAAAAAAGTATTGTTCTTTTATAATACTACCTTGAAATATCAACCATTTAGTGATTCGTTTCACTTTCTCATGACCTTTGACCTTTTGTATTTTTAAGTTGATAGCCCACTTCAAACTTTGCAAAGGATTCAATTTTTTACAAAGTTTGGAAGAAATTTTAATTTAGATCCATTTCACATCACACCACCCCATTCACTAGATTTTGGGACCAAAATCTCGTGAATGCAAAAGCTTCATGTCAAACATGCAACATGTTTTTCTCTTTTTTGCACAGACTTTCTTCTTGGCAAATTTGTAGAAATTTCATTCAAGCTTGAAGAAATGCCTTTCTTTGCATGTATTTTAGCAATGCTACCCTTTGGTTTGCAAGGGAAAACATATCTTCTTCCCCCCTAACCTTGACTAGAAAAACTTGTTTCTTAGATGTGTGGTTCCCAAGACATGGTTTTGGATAAAGTCTGTGACACATAGTTTTGGATAAAGCTTCCCAAACATGGCTTCTTAATTTCCAGTTAAGTTGCAATTATGTTCTTCCTTTTGATTACAACTTACTTCTTCTGATACCATATCATATAAGGAACATAAAATAGAGTTTCCTTTATGATTGTACTTGCCATCTTGTTAGCTAGGTCCTCCAAATGGTAGTGCAATTTTGGATGGTGGAAATATTTATGACCTACCCTTATTCAAAATTTTGGAGTACCCTTATTCAAAATTTTGGAGTAAAGGTTTGTTGCTAGTAGGGTTTTTTTCATACATTTTCCCTTTGTGATTGTACTTGCCATCCTGTTAGATAGATCCTCCAAATGGTAGTGCAATTTTGGATGGTGGAAACATTTATGGGCTACCCTTATTCAAAATTTTGGAGTAAAGGTTAGAGTAAAGGTTTGTTGCTAGTAGGGATTTTTTCACATTTTATTTGTGTTACATTTTATTTGTATTGTGTGTACATAAAATATTATTTTGGCAATGCTTCTTGGTTTCAAATTCTTATGCCTAGTTAAAATATTCTATCCAACTAAATTTATTATTACCTTTAATTGTTATTTTATTTCTAATCACTCTAGACTTTATTTTTCACTTTGATGCAAAACTCTATTCATGAATCCATTTTTCTACATCATTTGTATCGGAGCTACTTTAAATGGGTTTGGATATTTGCTCATTGTTTTTTCCTGCCCACTTAGAATAAGTTTGGGTATTGGATTCCTTTGTCTGTAGATGATGATCTTCATTATACAAATGATGATCCAACAAATTTAGTTTATGAGAATTATGTTGAGAATATATTTTCTCTTTCATTCTTATTAATTTTTTATCTGTATTGAAGTCTCAACGGTTCTCTTTGGTCGTGGTGTAGCTGCTTGTAGTTGGCTAGTTCGTTGCACCATTGAGCTCTAGCAGATCTATGCACAGCTCTCCCACATGTGGTGTCTGAGGCAGATCTATGCGCAACTCTCCTGCATGTGGTGTGGGAGGAGTCTTTTGAAAATAAATGCATGTGATCTATGGTGGCTCTACAGAATGAGAAGCACCATTTTGAATATTTGGATCTATTAGATATTTCTCACATATTTATTTTCCAACAATAAACCAACCTACAATCTTATTTATATTCCACCACGGAGTATCTAATTATATTCCACCACGGAGTATTTAAGTGATTTGAATAAACCAACCTACAATCTTATTTATATTCCACCACGGAGTATTTCAGTGATTTGATAGATTGAAGACAGCGGAAAATGTTGGCTACATATGATTTGATTTGAGAATAATATGTCTATCGAGAGCGATTCTTATAACTGATCTCCAATTCATAATCTCATTTAAGGCTGATATGCAATCTATTTTGGACACAATAGCTTGATCATTCCTTCTGTGTAGTCCATTGTTCATCATCAGATCTTCTACCAAAATATATAATATTATGGGCCACTAATATCTACCTTGAAAAACATTAATATCATCCCATGCCAAATAACAGGTTTCCAACCCTAATATAGCTCAATCAATATAATGAAGTGATTCCTTATTCGCAATTAACATAGATTAACTTGTGGTATTGTGATTTTTGTTCAAGGAACAATAATTTCATCATTTATAAAGATAGGGATTAATAAAATACTATAGGCCATTTTACATGGAAACCTTAGCATTTGCGTTAACCATTAGCCTCATATTCACACCATTCACACCACGAAGCCACACCTATTAATTCATTTAAATATGATTTGGTGCACAAGAAGGTTAAAGTAGTGAAGCCAAGGATCGGTCCTTCCATTTGTTTTGCATCAACGAATACTCATCTTCCTCAATTGGCACTATTTAGTTTGATCTTTGTTAGCCTTAATCTTTTTTATGCAATATTTTTTTGAGAAGGTTGAAATTGTGATTTTGCTATAGTGCTTACTTCTTGAGAGTCCGCATTGGTATTCACCATAGGTCATGTCCATTATTCACTAACTCTATGATTTGTTTTTTATATATTTTTTCATTTCCATAGAAGGTCCCATTTATGGGAGGACCTTTATTTTTTATCTTCCACTCCATTATACATCAAAGACAATGACTAGACAAGCCACGGAAACACTTATTCTTGGTCAAAGGTGGCAGAACTTAGCAACATCTTCCATGCATGCCAAAATGTGAGGTAGCCATTTACAATAGATCTCGGGATCTAAAAGTGTTCGATAATTGGATCTACACATGATTTGAATATAAATTTATTTTTGAAAACAAGAAGGTTCCCTTTCCTAAATTGAAAAGGGCTTACCAAACTATTTATTGCAGAATGTGTAGAAAATAAAAATCTAATCACCTCATGGACTAGGCTTTTGGAACCTTTATTCTTTTGTTATATCCTTCTCGCTACAAATAGGATATGAATGACAAGTGGCCTTTCCTTCATCACGAATTAATAAAAATCTAATCACCTCATGGACTAGGCTTTTGGAACCCTTAGTCTCTTGTTATATCCTTCTCGCTACAAATAGGATATGAATGACAAGTGGCCTTTCCTTCGTCACGAATTCAACAAGTTTGTGCAATAATACATCCAACATTTCAACCAATTGTGAATTCTCAATATCATTGATCGAGTTGAAAAACTTATCGTCAAGCTTAAAAATGAATTGCACGAACACTTTTATCACGAGTTCAAGTATATGAAAATCACCACACTTGGTTCCACCTATAATTGAGCACAATTGGTTGAAGAGAAATTTTTATATTAGTGTAGAATTCGATAGCATTCATTCTCCTCCAATGATTTTAGATATACACCTCCAAATCTTACAGCTCATGTTACTATGGGGTCATCATCTTCTTTTCAATTTTTAACCTCTTCTTCTAATTTTTTTCAATATTATAAGAAACAAGGACATGATAACTCTGAATGTTTCAAATTGAAGAAGAAAATTTTGATTGTACAGTTTCCGTATGATGAAGAAGACAATGATGCTCTCGTTGAGGTCTCTAGTCATGACCGAACTAGTAAAGAGTTAAAAGAATTCAATAAAGTCACCTTGTTGTAGCTCTCCACTCCCTCAAAATCTTGATATAGTTTATTCATTGTGTGTGTATATATTTCCCGTGATTTCTCCACTATTTGCATTTTCAACGATGGCTTATAAGAAAGTTTGATTGTCAAATACATTATTAACAGGTTATACTTGCAAATGGACCCTCATACTCATCCTTCTGCACTTAGATGGAAGGATAATGATCCCCCTTCCCAGATGGCATAGACATGCATTGTTTCATTTGATTTTGGTCCTGAATTTGTAAAATTCACTTGTAATGTGATTGATATGGACTGTTGTGGTCTGTTGTTTGGCCTACCTTATTGAAGGCCCAATATGATGCATTAAACAACATTTACACACTGCATAAAGATAACATCAAGTATCTTATTTGCAACACACCTGAACTACCAAGTTAGGTTAATCCTACAATTAAAAATCATTATTTGACTTTTATATCCCTATCCACAACATCATTATGTTTTTTATTTGCTATCTTAGGTTCATTTAATAGTTTTATAATACTCTTATACGCATACTCCTTCAACATTTTCTTTTCTTTCTGACCGACCTCCATTGCATCGAGACACCACCTCGAGAGGACAATTTAAAAACTTCAATGTTTCTATCATGTTACACATTTCTCTCTTCACTTGGAAGTTTCTATTTGGTGGTCTCCTCTCAATGGTCTAAAACCCAGTTTGACATGATTTATCACATACAAATTCCCTTCAAGTTGAAGCTACTTTCCATCATGATATTCCAAATCAATTGAGTATCCTCAATGTTTTCAACACATATCAATGGTCTAAAACCCAATTTGACATGATTTATCACATAAAACCTCCCTTCAAGTTGAAGTTATTTTCCATCATGATATTCCAAATCAATTGAGTATCCTCAATGTTGTCAACACATATCATGAACGAACATTAGACATAGATATTGCTCCATATTCTCATCGATCATCCCACATACATTGTCCATATTTTTATCTTCCAATCATTGGATATCAAATTTTCGACATTAAGATTCAATGGAGTCATTAGGGATCCACCACTTTCTACATTGTTGTTGACCAAGTATAGTTACTAAAGCATGCTCGTTGTGTTTCTTCAGAATAGACTAGATGCAACATCATTTCCCCTATCTTCTCAAAACATGGAAGAATGATAGGGATTTTTAGTTCATAGTTTCTTTGTTTTGTGTGCACATAGGATATTATTATTTTTTTTGGTGATGCCCCTTAGTTTCTTACTCTTGTGGCTAGTTGAAATATTTTCTCCAACTAGATCTATTATTACCTTTAGTTTCTATTTCTTAGGATCTTGTTGATCATTTCTCTCCCACATCACTCACGATTTTTTTTTATCTAAAGCTATATAATATTATGTTTCGATTAGGGAAAATTAGTCAAGAGTTTAATTTAACAATTTTATGTAGAACTGTGCTCATGAGTGGTGATCTATAGTTTTTTTTGGATATTCCATTGGAACAATTTTTCACAACAAATATTATAACATTCCCCAACATTTTACTATGTAGTGTTTTATTTTAGATTGCAAATTTTTAGTATTACTAGTTTAACACCGAGATTACCAAAATAAGTTGAAACTAAAATGAAAGAGACAAATGAAAGAGACAAAAAATAACACATCATCCACAATATTAGCACAAGATGTACCGTGGTAAAATCCATTATGGGAAAACCCCAACTAGAAGGTGAGACCTATGCTCTCCACTTTTCTTTTTAGTTGTGAAATGAAAATACAAAGAAAGGGGCACCCATTATAGAGATGGCATGGACATTATGGCCAAGATGAAAACTATATGATCTTCTACTTCCTTTTTTTGTACTTCAATATCTCACTCTCAATGTTCTACTCTCCTATGGAACAAAAATCAATATAATAAAAAAAGGTATCCCTTCCTTTCCTAGCCACCAGTAATGAATATAATATGATAGTTGTCTAAAGTTAGGATTAAGAATTTTCCATGCCTCAACCCCCCAATTAATATCAGGTTTTTGAACTCTCTAGATTCTTCTTTAAATTCCACATGTGATTAGATCCACTTATTTGAGTAATGGAATTTTATGATGGATATATTGAGTACCATCGTGGTACAAAATATAGGTATGCTTACATGAGGTATAACTTTTGCATATGGACTCTGGTTGACAATACAAGGAAAACACCTTGTAGTAGAGGTTTTTGCATAGGTTTTTAGTGTTATAAGATTTGGCAAAATTTTGAAAAAATCGGATGTTTCATATAACTAAAAAAATCGGTGGGTGGAGGTTTTAGAGGAGGGTTTTGTCGGTTCGATTGCAGTATTAATTAAAATTCACCTTTGAGCACCAAAAACTAAAAAACATCAGTGCTTTTAAAATTATTAAGCATATGTTCTTTCTTTTTGTTTTATAGCATATTAATGCTCTTATAGTTTGTAAGAGCCAATAGGATAGTGAAATTTTGAATATTAAAGATGACATATAGGTGCCATTCTTTGTTACTAAGCACCTATGGATATGTTATATTTAAAAAGCCAATAAATATATTCTAAGGAAAACACTAGTGTGTTGTAAGCATGTGCACAACACCATAATATTTTGAAATGTTAAATACAATTGTACATTATGTTAACTGTGATTTCTCACATTTTTTAATTTTGATGTTTCAATGTAATTAATAGGCACCCATGTGTATCCTTGATTTTCAAGAGAAAATATTCCAAAACATTCAACTTTAATAGCATTAATTATATTAATTAGCATTCAAACTGCATGCATGCCTCTGCCTTGTTTCTTAATGACTTTAGGTCACATTGTACTTTAGTTATTTAAAATAATGTTTTTTAATTGATTTTTTTTTTTGTTACTCATTTTCTTGTTCCAACTATAACCATATAAATAAATAAAGTATAATAAATAATTCTACATTTATATTTAAATAAAAGTGTAGAATAACAACGGCTTATTCATAAACAATACACATAACAGCATGCCTTTATTTTAAATGATTATTTAAATTTTATGATAAGTTACACTCACACATCGAACAAAAATAGAGTTTGGAATGATTAAGATACAACTCCTTAATTCTAATAACGCATTTATTGTGGGGTGCATGGAAATTGGAATGAAAAATCAACTAGCAAATGAGAAAAAATAATTTCCATTTCCATTTTGACTTAAACCGTACTCTCTTATATAGATTGTTTGTCGATTCTTTTTCTATCACTTTTCAATAAATTCACGAGTACTGTCACCGTCTTACATGGACTAGTTTTATATTTATTACAAATAAATTCCCCCAGCACTACCTATTAAGTGTTACTTGCTGGAGTACATTTATATTTAGTACAAAATCTCACACTTAATTTTGTCTATTAGACCTAGATGAATACAATCCGTCAAAATAGCTGCTTGTACGGACCTGCGAGCAGTAAGCACGAAGGTATATTAATCCGGCTAGGCTATATCATGCGTAATTACCGTAAACTTTTACATAGTATTCACCAGATTAATTCTTTCCTCACTGGCTTATAACGTAGTGCAGCCAGTTCAATTCACTGAATTAATAGGTTCAACTTTTACCACACCGTACTTACACACATTTAGATAATTTATTCCATGAACTAGCATGGCAATGCGACATTAGTTTCAGAGCGAACTCAAATACTCGGAGAGCATTCTGGAGGTGTAACAGGGTACCTGGAGCTGTCCGTGCAGTAATCATAGATCACGTGGTTCTTTCTTACCCACTCGTATTTCTCTGTTTCTGAAGGACTAAGTTGTCTATAAGCAAGACCTTCCCACCAGTTGTTAGGGTTGGAGGCACACAAATTGCTACCAGGTACTGCGCATCCTTCAATGTCGAAATCGGTATAATATGCGAAGAAGGGCGATTTGCTCCAGTCGATCTTCTCCAACCCTCCTCTTGTAGCCCAGTCATCGGCTTCCCACAGAGTCGAATAGATTCCCAACGGCTGAGACTTAGGGTAAAGGATCCCTTGCGCTTCGCTGTTCTTGAACACCCTAATAGGGGTGTCATCGACAAAGAATCTGCAGTATATATTAGCCATTACCATGAGCTTAATACTGAGTTTCGGAATTACTAATAAATCAATCAATCTGAAGAAGGTTTCGAATTAGACTTACACGATATGATAGTGGTTCCATAGAATAGAGTATGAGTGAAACGCTAAAGAAGGATCAAACCAGAGGTTTATTCTCTGCTCTCGGTTACCCTTGCCATGAGTGTAGATATTGGTTTGGACTGTATATGGCTGTCCAAGAACTCGAAGTCCAACTCATCTCGGATTGTATCTGTGTCGGAGTTCATCTGCAAACACATAATTCATGAAGGGACTTTTTTTCACTTATTATTAGCTTATATAAATAGGAGGCTCTTACATAGAAAGCAGTAACCGTTCCTGCAGAATCACCAGGAACGAGCTTTATTTTCATAGGCTCTGGAAGAGAATCCAGAGCCTATGTACAATCAAATGTAAGCATGTTATATCTACCATACCTTGTAAGCAACAAATTTAAAAGTCTGGATCAAATATTGCAGTACAAACTCTAAGAAAGACCCAAAAAACCTCCTTCGAAAAGCTTAAAAATATCAATTAAAAATGAAGATGAACTTTGAAAATATCAATTAGAGAACAAGATGAACATTGAGAAGATCACGAAAAGGTTAAAAATATCCATTAAAAATCAAAATGAACATTCAAAATATCAATATCAATTAGAGAACAAGATGCACAGTGAGAAGATAAGAACCGGTCCATATTGCAACCTAAAAGGTACACGTATCAGTATAAGCAACACAGGAAAACGAAATCTAAAATGATCATATTACTAATATATGCTTATTTTAATTACTGATATATGAAAAGTCGGAAATCTTTGTATAATAATTCTCTCTCTTCATATAAGAGATTTCCTTCGTCTAATAATTTAATTAGTTCATTTAAAAAATTGAAAATTAGATTTCTAAATTCTTTCTGAATTTGACCCTATGATATGATTTTAAAAGAGGAAATATAGATGACAATGTTAACTATCCATAACAAAACTATGTTTTGTTACGATCATCAAAAATAACAGAAAATTTAAAAAACTAGTGAAAGAATAAATTAAGTTAATTTGTTTTTGTAAAATTTTTAATAAAAATCTTATAAAAAAACAATTTTCCATTAACATATCAATCAATATTACTGTGACTTTTTATTATACCTATGTTACAGATATTACGAAGTTTGCCCCACTATTATATCCCAATACATTTAAATAATTACGTTATAAAGAGGATTGCCACTTTCTCTGTTATACCGGATTACAAAGAGAAGGGATTAGGTTATACCGGAGGACTGGTCCAATTTCAGCTGAATGGCATTCCCGCCCTCCATTTGCCGAAGGTGGTCAGCACCCCATGTTACCTGAAAGGCCTCGGAAAATGTGGCTGGAAGTGCTTGGACACAATTTCCTGAAAGAAACCCAAACAAAGCAACCAACGCTATTCGTATAAAATATCCACCGCACTTAGGACTTGAAATTTTCTGGCCCTTCATTATATTCATTCCTGGAACGAACAAACTGATCGCAATACAAAACAGAGATATTGGATAAGCGTGGGATAAACAAGTATTTGGATATAGCAGCAAACAAGAATTTTTATATCTCACTTCTCTCACTGTGCAGCCTCAACATTATTGGCCTTCGTTTTCGGTAGGCATGATTGGATCGAACTTGATATAGACAGTTCTACTGGACAATGTTTAATACAGCCAATTGCAATGATACCAGGGCCCGATTACAATAAAGAATATCGTTCCATATTAATGGCCCCCTCCAAGTTCTAATTGCAATTCATTTGCATTTGGTTGGTATAACGCCATGTATGTCCGGTCTGATCAGAAGGAGCGATCAAGCACTTACATCATAGTACTTTACGAATAGTGTGTTGTATCTGAATCCCGTACGAACGCTTATCTTCATTTATCATATATTTTATGAAATAACTTTTCACTCCCGAACTTCCACTTCAGAACTTTACCTTAATTTTCCTGATCAATTTTTATTGAAATCTCCCGAACTCCATATTAAATTGTTACAACTTCATATTTGAGTTAAATTGTTGCAATTCTATATTTAAGTAATTAATTTTTATTGAAATCTCACAAAAAAAATTGTTACAACTTCATATTTGAGTAATTGAGTTTGTATATTAGAGTTTATTGAGGATTTCTCATGGTGCTGAATCCATTTATACATTCAAAAATGTAATTTAAACAACAGAAATTATAAATTTCATCAAGATTTGTTTGACCTAATTCGAATAAAAAATTTCAAAAAATCTAATGTTTAAACAAAACCATTTAAAAATCTCTAAAATTTAAATTGTTAAATAACCTAATTTTGCATAATATAAAAATCTTAAAAATTTAAATGGTTAAATAACTTAATTTCATCCAGTTTACAAATTATCCAAAACTTGTGTAATTATGAAATTGGTTTTACACGTTCATTGAAAAAAGCAAGATAATCAAACTTTTTTCATGATTAAATTTACAAATTACTCGAAGCTTGTGAAAGTATCAAATTGTTGTTACAAATTATTTGAAATGATATTAAATAAACAAAGATTTATACAGTAAACTGAACAATTTTATTTTTATGATCAATTTTACCTTTGTTAACGTTTATAGAACACTAATTTAATATTTATTTTTTAATGATCAACTTACCTTTTCTTCTCCTAATTCCGGACAATCCCTACAGCCAATCATAAAATTTCTAAGCCGTGGATAACGCTCATCCAACTTCACAAGAATAAGATGACTGACGGCTATTGGAATCATCCTATAGTTCGTTCATTGGCGTGTAGGGTTTGAGAAGATGTGAGTGGCGTCGGTGGATTTAGAGTTATTGAGGATACAGCTTGTAAAGCTCGATGTAGGAACCACCTTCAATTATTCTGCCAACCATTAGATCTCTGTTATTGAAACGAAAAAGACATACAAAGTACCATTGCTTCCGTAGTTTATAGATGGCGACGTTGCAGGGTTTATAAGAACTTTTCTCATAGGTAACTGGCAAAGAGCACGAGGTAAGTCCGTCATGCTTTGTTAGTAGTACTTTTTACTAATTAAAAGAAGTTAATTAGAGTTAATCCCAAAAATGATATGGAGTTAATCCTAAAAATGATATTTAAAATGTAAAGGAATATAATAGAAAAATATTATGACTAAAAATCATATTATATTAAGATAGGGTATTAAAATAAGATATTGAAACCACATAATAAATTACTAAATATAAACTAAAGAAATTAACCTATTATAAAATAGGAAGGAATTGTTGAAAATAAAAGAATATTTTATAAAGAAGACAAGGATTAAAAGCTTTATTGTGAACCAAAGATAGACTCACATTTCTAGTGGAAATGCAGTTTCAAATACTGTGCACCAAACACTCTACGTAACAAAATCGCAATGCACATACTATGCTTAGTTTGTTGCGCGTTATGAATACACACTTTATGAAATGATTTATGAATGCAAAATAACACAGTGCTATGCTTAGCACATAAACTCATAAATAAGACACAAACTTGTCAATAAAAAAAATGCTTGATATTAATGAACTTCGGCAAAGTGCGCGCAATTATATAATACAATACTAGAATGAGCTTTTGCTCCAATGGATTTTTCTACTGATTTCATAGACACAGAGTCTGTGCTCATAATTCTTAGACTCCTCCGTTGTTGTTGGTTCTCGGCTATTCTCTCTACCTTTCTTTTCTTCTATGCTTCTCTTCAGCATCATCGACTAACTAAATGACTCAGACTTAGATGGACTCCGACTCAGACTTCTGGCAGAAGCTAAGACCGACTCAACATTAAATACTTCCATTAATACGACCGACTCTTCAACTACTTATCATAACTCGAGAAGATAGAGATCAACTTCATTTATAACTTCATTGACTGACTTTTGAGTAATCATGCGACTTTGCACTTGCAGACTGTCAAACTGTTTGACTAACAATTCAGCGACTAACAAATTGACTGTTTGACTAACAATTCAGCTAGTGACAAATTGACTGGCAGACAAATCGACGGAGAGGTGAATATCTCACCGACTTGTAATTACTATTTCCAACACTCCCCCTTAATTATAAGTAAGCAGGATTACAAAAGAAAATTACATCGAAAATTGAGTTTACAATTTTACTATTAGTCATGTGTTACCGCGCAGACTCCGAGACTACTACTATGCATATACTGAAATGTATCTCTTGCTAAAGCCTTTGTAAAAATGTATGTAACTTGTTCTTTTGACCTGCAGAACTCTAAACAGATATCTTTGTATTCACCAATTCTCCGATGAAATGATACCTTGTATCAGTATGCTTGGTTTTCTTGTGAAACACATGATTCTTTGATAACATGATGATTGAATTGGTGTTACAGAGTACTGTGGTTGGTTCATGTTGTTCATACAACAGATCTTTTAACATCCTTCTCATCCAAACTACTTGACAAGTTGTGCTTGTAGCTGCAATGTACTCTTATTCTGTTGAAGAAAGAGTCATAATGGGTTGCTTCCTTGATTCCCATGATACAATACTTGTTCCAAAATGAAATGTGTACCCATAGGTACTTTTCCTGTCATCTATGCTACCTCCACAATCACTGTCAGTGTATCCAATGAGTCTGAAATATTCTGAAGTGGAGTACTTAATCCCAAAATCTTTTGTTCCATTCACATATCTCAGGATTTTCTTTCCTGCGTTCCAATGTGATTCTTTTGGAGTTTCCATGAACCTTGAGATTAGGCTCACTCTATACATAATATCAGGTCTTTTCATTGTGAGATACATAAGACTACCTACCAGTCTTTTAAATAGTGTGGGATCCACCTTGTACCCTTTATCTTCCTTGCTTACCTTCAATCCTATTATGAGAGATGTTGGTGCTGCTTTTGAATTAATTATATTGAATCTTTTCAATATTTCATGCACATACTTAGACTTTGAGATAAATATACCAGTTTTGGACTCGTGAACTTCTATTCCTAAAAAATATCCCATTATCCCCAAATCAATCATTTCAAATTCATCCTTCATGACTGACTCAAATTCTTTTATGCCAAAGTCACGTGTAAAAATCAAATCATCCACATATAAAAAAACAATTAGCATATTACCTTGCTGATTTGATTTGATGTATAGTGTTGACTCATTTTCACTTCTCTGAAATCCATTATGTGTGATATAGGAATCTATGCGACTGTACCAAGCTCTCAGAGCTTGTTTTAACTCATACAGTTCTTTCTTCAATCTGCGCACTTTGTCTTGTTGTCCTGGAACCTCATAACCTTGTGGTTGTTCCACATATACCTCTTCTTCCAAATTTTCATTAAAAACTGTTGCCTTTACATCCATCTGATAAACTGACCACTTGTACTGCGCGACAATGGCTAACATAGTTTGACTGTTTCCAGGCGCGCAATTGGTGCAAATGTTTCATTGAGATCAATTCCAGGCTGTTGTGTAAATCCTTTTGCAGCTAACCTTGCCTTGTGCTTCTGCACTTTTCCTTCTGCATCTTGGTTGGTTTTATAAATCAATTTGACACTTATGACATACTTGTCATCAGGTACATCTACCAATTTCCATGTTTGATTGCTTTCTATGCATCTTATTTCTTCATCCATGGCTTGTGCCCATGTATCATCTTTCACTTATTCTTCAAAGGTTAATGGATCATCTATTTGTGAAAACAAAGCAAAAACTGAAAATGAATTTGTTGCGTCTTCATTATAGATGTCACGCGGACTTGTTGTCTTTCTTGGTACCAAACTTGCTAAAGTTGGATTTGGGGATGTAGAACTTTTTGAACTGTTTATTGGTGTTTGATGCGCTCTAGGTGTAGACTGTGCACCTGTTGTTCTTACTGGAGTACTTTGCGTTGTCTTTTGTGTCATAGTGTCAGGTGTAGAAGGTATTGCACACTAATTTGTGCATGTTGTTTGAACCATTCCATCTTTAGTGTCATCATGCTCTATTGCATCAATAATTTTGACTGTCTTTGTTATGATTCCATCACATGCTTCATTCTCCACGAATTGAACATGGCGGATGATTATGACTTTTCTTGCGATATAGTCATACAGCTTGTATCCTTTTTTTTATTCAGAATACTCAGCAAATATACATTTTTGTCCTTTGATGTCCATCTTCCTTCTAAGTTCATCTGGAACATGTGCATATGCGACACAACCAAAAACTTTTAAGTGCACCACATTATTCTTTGATCATGTCTAGGCTTCTTGAGGAACTCGGTTCTTCACACTCTCTATTGGAAATATGTTCAATATGTATACTGCAGTTGCTACTGCCTCAACCTAATACTCATTTGACAAATGTTTGTCTATCAACATACTGTGCGCCATTTCCATAATGGTTCTATTATTTCTCTCTGCGACACCCTTTTTTTGTGGTGTGTAGCATGCGGTATATTGCTTATAGATGCCATGAACTTTACAAAAGTTATGAAATTCTCTTGAAATGTAGTCTCCTCTTCTGTCAGTTCTTGGACACTTGATGTAATAACTACTCTGTTTTTCTGCAAGTGATTTAAACTGTTGAAAACAACCCAATGCGTCATATTTATGCTTTAGGAAATAAGTCGATGTCTTTCTAGAGAAATCATCAATGAATGCCAGAAAATAAGTATTGCCTCCTATAGATGGAGTTTGCATTGGTCCACAAATATCTGAATGTACTATTTTTAGTGGATCTTTTTCTTTATAAGACTTGCCAACTGGAAATGATTCTCTGCGCTGCTTTTCAAATATGCAGCCTTCACATATCCTCTCTAGTTTTTCAATCAATGGTGAGTCTTTTACGATATACTTTTTGTGTAGCAACTTTAGACCTCCAAAGTTCAAATGTCCAAATATGAAATGTCATAACCTTGAATCATCATGTATTTCAGATTGGAATGTTGCCTTCATCTCTATGACATTTTCTCCTTTCTTGATATTGTGTGCACTATCTTCTTCATTAGTACTGCACACACTTTCTGCTACAAATGCAGTGTCTAACTGCGCACTTTTTCATTTATCAATAATTAGAGTTGTATTCTTCTTCTTGGCTAGCTTAAAAGTCAACTGGAAAATTATGTTACTTGTCATCTGGATTTTTGCAATAAGTAGATTGCTTGGGCATTTTTCCATAATCACACAGTGATTATCTTCCATGTAGATTCTGTATCTTTTTTGTAATAGTTGTCCTGTGCTCATCAGATTATGCTTTAGACTAGAAACATAATATACATCAGCCATAACTTTGTGTTCTCCTTACTTAGTTAAAATGTTTATATTGCCTTTTCCTAAGGCAGTGAGTTGGATATATGTTCCAAGTGTAACCTTGGTTTGGACTCACTCATCCAAACTAGAAAACAGTTCTATGTTTCCTGTCATGTGGTTACTACAACCTGAATCTAAATACCATATGTCACAAGGACTTGCTTGAGCAACATTGCATTCAACTAGGGAGACTATATTAGGCATTTCTAAAACACGCACCATAAACATAGGGTAAGTTTGGTTATTTGCATTGTTTGAGTGATCTTGACTTTGCTTGTTCTGATTATAGTATCTCTTTTTGTACTCATATGCATAATGTCCATACTTTTTACAGTAATGGCACTGAATCTTTGATTTGTTAGTTCTGTGACTACTTGATTGACTGGTACTTGGGTTTTGATCTCTTCCA
The DNA here is from genome assembly GCA_009831015.1 of Picea engelmannii. Classification (NCBI taxonomy): domain Eukaryota; kingdom Viridiplantae; phylum Streptophyta; class Pinopsida; order Pinales; family Pinaceae; genus Picea; species Picea engelmannii. The sequence continues at coordinate 683,601 of ML788420.1, forward strand.
CTAGTATTTCCAGAACTACTACTACATCCATCTCCGACATAATTTCTTCCTCTTCCTATAGAGTTAGCTCTCCCCCTTCTTCTTCCACGGCTTATAGATGACTGGACAGAAAATGCATTCTCTAATGACATACTTGACCTATTTAATATGTGTTCATGATTAATGAGGGAAGCTTGCAGTTCATCTAGAATGAACTGACTCAAGTCTTTGCTCTCTTCTAGAGTCACAACAAGGGTATCAAATTTAGTAGGAAGACTCATAAGTACCTTCTCAACAACTTGTCTATCTTCTATGGTTTCACCATGAGACTTAATCTGATTTATGAGGCCAATGTCATGGGTGTATAATGAATCTAGTGTGTCTAAATATTTTATTCACATTGTTTCAAAATCTCTTCTAAGAATCTGCAGTTTTGCAGTCTTTATTTTGTTCATACCCTAATAAGAGGTTTGTAATATGTCTGATGCTTCCTTGGCTTGCTTTGATGATGCAAATCTTGGAAGTATGCTCTCATGCATGGCTTGATGTATGTAAAACAATGTCTTTCCATCATTCTTTATTTGATATTTCAAGACATCTTTCTCAGCTTGTGTGAGGGTATTATATGTTGCATGATCTACTGGTTCAACATAGACATTCTCGACTATTTCCCATACATATTGACCTTGGAACAATGCCTTCATGGTCAAGGACCACATCTCATAATTATTTCCTGTAAAAGTGGGAGGTTGCAGATTTGAGGTAGAAGCCATTTTCAATAGAGGTTTTTCTCTTGAACTTGTTCTGATAGAACCTGCTCTTGATCAACTTTGATTTTGATCCACCTTCTCTGATACCAGATATCAGATCAACAGTGCGCACAATATACTTTGTGCAATGCATTTTCAAATAGTGTGCACCAAACAGGCTAGGCGACAAAGTTATGAAAACCACTGTGTAGTGCACATACTACTCAGTTTGTGGCAAGTTGTGAATACACACACTTAATGAAATGATTTATGAATGCAGAATAGCACAGGAATATGATTAGCACATAAATGCAAAAAATAAGACATAAACTTGTCAATACAAAATTGCTTGATATTAATGAAATTTCGCATAGTGCACATGATTACATAATACAATACTAAGATGATGTAACGATCCTCCTCGTTATGACGACAAACCTCTTATAACAAGTGCAATTTTTTTTTTTTTTTTTTTT
>ML788420.1:695089-710455 GCA_009831015.1 Picea engelmannii
GAAAGCAGGTGTGTCAGGGGAATCATCGTCTTCAAGGAAAGAGGACAAGAGGAAAAGGCATGGAAAGAATGCAAATGCAGTGACGAGGAAGGAAGGAAATCCCTCTTGCAAGCATTGCAAGAAAGAGGGACATGATGAGGACAAATGTTGGCAGTTGCATCCCGAGAAGAGGCCAAAGTGATTCAAGGAAAAGAAGGGAACGTAGACAGTGGAAACGACAACAAAACCCATAGACTTGGGATCGGATTCAGGTGATGAATCAAAGATTTCATTGGTTGGTATGATAGATAAATTTGGTGAAGATATTGATTGTAGAAGAAAGTTGTTTCATATAAGGGTAATTATTCGACACACTAAGATAGACACATTAATCGACAGTGGATCTCAATCTAATCTAATCTCAAAAGAATTGGTTAAGAAATTGGGATTAAAAACACAACTACATCATAAGCCTTACACACTTAAATGGATAAGAAATCATCATCAAATGCACATAACAAAACAGTGCATAATCAAATTTGCAATTTCATCTAAGTATGTGGACGAAGTAACATGTGAAGTAGTGCCGTTAAGAGAATGTGGAATGGTCTTAGGTAGTCCATACTTATATGATCGTAAGGCAATCTTCTACAGGACAAATAATCAATATCAATTCACTAAAGCAGGTCAAGATTATGTGGTTCATGGTCATCATGTTAAAGAAAATAAAACACTTCAAACAATGGAACAATTAAAGAAGGCAGTGCAAGCAAGCAACAAACCAATAATTGTTTCAAATGAAGTAATTGATCTTAAGAAAGAACAAGAAATGATTGTTGAATGGAAAATCAATCATAAGTTGCTTCAAGATAAGCTCATGTCGTGCAAATATCTCAAGTATATCAGCTCATTTGCAGTCGTCTTTTTGATGCTGTCATTAGTAATCTTTTCTACATGGATGATAGTGTCTTCAGTAAGATGTAACAGGGTTCAAATGGCTAACAATATACTGTCAGTTGTCATGATTGTGTTAAAGTTGATCTTGATGAGACAGGTGCACAGGACAGAGTTCAGAGACAGAGGACAAGTCGGGTGGCCTATCCCAATCTTGTTGACTGTTTAGTAACCTTTTGGGGACCAAAAGGTCTTTTTAGTGGGGAACTGTGATCCAGAATCGGATCCAGAAGCCTGACAGGGCTTAAAAATGCTCAAAAATGAAAGTGCTCAGAATCCGATGAAACTAGTGCCATTGCATATGTATCGTCTTCCTGATTCCGACCATATATTTACTTCATCAAACGGTCTCCGTATGTGAAAGATATCGCGCTCTGTCCGAAAACCCAAAGAGGCAAAAAAAAGGGATGACTGTACAGTCCGTACAGTGCCACATGGCATGCTGACTGTACAGGATGTACGGCCGTACAACTGACATGGAAACTTCTGGGGACAACACATGGTAGGTGACGGAGCACATGTATGGTAGACAGTTGGACCAATCTATGGGTGACACGTGTCAGCACTGTAAGGGTGACACGTGGCACACGATGACGTCAGTCACTGACTGGGCAAGTACGGTGGCAAGACATGTGGCAGACATGTGGACCATCCAACATTTGACACGTGGCAGACTTCTGTTGGTTGTTGAGGTTCCACGTGGCCCAGTCATGGGCTGCCACGTGGCACCCCATGGTTGGTTCGTGGTTTTGTATTAAATTTATATGGTTTCACCGGGGTCGAACCCCCGACCTTCCTCCACACAACGGATTGGAAAGACTGGGATAACCACCTAGGCCACTGTTAGTTCTTATTAACTATATGGTGAAACATATATTTGAATTTGGTTGAAATGATATTCGGGGCAGAAAGAGCTGGGGCCTAGCCCCAACCCACAGACGTAATATATATCATATGCCCCTGCCATGGAACCGAGCGACAGGGCACGGGATAGGGACTAGCCCTCGGATCCCAAGCAGATCACATAGGACCAGGGCTATAGCCACCAGATTTGGGCACGCGGGTAAGTTCGTTAGCCCGAGGGTCCTATGCCTACGCGTCACCGAACCAGGAGCCAAGGACAGGGGGCCAGAGCACAAACGGAGGAGCGCATGGCCACATGGCCATCCCATATGACTAGGGCGCACGCCAAAAAGTGGTTGCACCTAATTTTAAATTAAAATGGGTTTTTTGGTTAAAGTTTGGGATTTTATTTATTTTCCAAGCCTATTTTTAATGGATTTTCTCCATTTTTGGGAGATATTGGACATTTTTGGAGCCCAAATTTTGGGAAGAAGTTGGGGATGGATAACCAACTTCAGATCTATAAAAACCAGGCCTGTTTGAGGCCATGGACGGCAGTCAGAGCAGAGTGATGCTGAAGAGAAACCAAGCCAAAGACATTTTTATGCAGGGAAGCTATTGAGGAGCAGATGCTTGTGGGCCATTTCTGGGAGCTCCGGACGTCCGTTTTGCGTGCCATTTTCTTTGCAGGGTTCTAGAGATCTGGAAGAACATGACCAGATTAGTCTTGTAGCCAATTGGCACTACTACGATGTACTTTTGAGATTTTTAACAGAAATAAAGAAGCCTCCCCCACAGAGACAAAGGCCCGGAGACGTAGGCAAAGTTGTGCCGAACTTCGTTATCAACTCTCGTGTTATGGTTTGTTGTCTATTACTTCATTTCAGATATGCATATGTGTATATGGCTATCATAATTCCTCTATTTTCCTCATTCTTTCATTAAGCTTCTCAATTGGATAATTAACGCATGCAAAATCAAAACTCAACCATAGTCATTAAAAGATCCTATGGATCAATCCCCCACGTTTCTCCATTAACTATTTTCCTTAATTTATTAAATTGTCTTATTTCCCTCACCCACCTAGAGTTACTCCTATTTTTACTCCTAGGTGTCCCTAGATTCCCTTACAGGTTTTAAATACTTTCCCTAAAATGAAGTTTCTAATTTATTTCAATTTAGAAGGTTCTTAATTACAGATTCTTTACTAAGTTGACCTCACTTTTTACCATAGGTTCCCTTCTTTCCCTTTCTAAGTTACCTCCATTCCCTAGCTTCCTAAATGTTATAATTTCCCTCTTTCCCCTTTTTATTAGAGCTAAAAACGACAGTTGCAATTTAACCCCTTTTCCCTTTTATTATTAATTCAACATCTTTTTAAACTATCCAAAATTAAAAATAATTAAATTCTTGTTTATATTTTATATCCACATATTTTAATTAATTTCTTACTCTCTTCATTTACCCCAAAAATTTATGAAGACCAAAAATATTACTTAAAGGGTTTTTATTTTAAATTTTACTATTTTAAATTTTTAGAGATGTTTTCTCAAGGGTAAACAAAATTTTGCCCCTAACAAAGTTTCAAACTTAGGACTTGGATTCTGAACTGGGTGACATTTAATTAGGGAAGTTTTTTTAAAATTTCTTAATGTGTTATCTGTCTTAGGGCCATCCAGGTTCCTTCCTTTATCATCATCAATGCGATGTGCCCTTCAGGACGCACTACGTTCTCCAAGGGTGCCACTCGCCTCTTTTGTTTCTTTTGCACGACGTGCCCTTCAGGATGCACCATGTTCTCCAAGGGTGCCACTCACCCTTTTGTTTCTTTTGTGCAACGTGCTCTTCAAGATGCACCATGTTCTCCAAGGGTGCCACTCGCTTCTTAACTGATTGGTAGACGTCAATAACCCCTGGAGTCAACACTCCGCCAGGTGAACTTGTGGGAGACTAAAGGCTTATAAGGAATAAGACCCCCACCTTATTGTGCGCCCCTTAGAATAATCGTGACCGACTGTCATAGTCTTCCTTCATGACATCGTGGGTCCTCTCAAACTAGGTAATCGTTAACCTACAGTTTGAGCCACGGTGGGAGTGCTAGTAGGTTGTGGAAGGGTTGTTGTCCACACCTCTCCCTCAACCTCTCTGGTAGTCGTGCATGGCCCCTTTACTCCATATGTGAGTCTGGTCGACAAGTTATTGTTAGCCTACATCATTATCAATCATGTCATACATGTCCACATCATATCATCTAATCAATGTACTAAAATCATAGTAAAACAATCAAACCCCAATAGCACACTCTCTGACTCGATCCGGAGTCCAAGGGTTTCGTCGATGCCTCTGCATCCTCAAAGTCCAAAACCCTTCACACTCAGTAAAACCGAGTCAATAGCACCTGTCTATGTCAATGTAGTAAAACATCATGTCATCTATCATAACGCATCATAATCAAGGACAAATGTTTTAATATCATAATAGTCTGGATCACTTGCGAACAAGTGTCCTCAAAGAATAAGTTTTCTCAGTGCGCCAGAGCGGGATGTTACATACAACCCCTCTTGGTCTAAACTTCATCCCGAAGTTTCATAGTATAAATGTCGAAATAAGTGTATCACAGTATCATAAGTCTATCTATCAAACAAAAATGGAAACTGTTGGCGCATATCATATGCGTCCTCCCAGGTCGCCGAGTTCGAACTATAATTGTTCCACTGGACCTTGACCTGATCTACCATTCAATGTCGCAACTGTCAAACGCGATGATCTAAGATGCGGACCGGCTCAGCCATGAGAGCTCCCTCGTCCGATACCTACAATGAACTCATGTCAATCACATGTGTAGGATCACTAATATAATGTCTCAAAACAGATACATGAAAAACATCGTGCATATGCCTCAAGGAATTAGACAAGGCTAGTCAATAGGCCATGGGCCCCTTTATCTCCACAATCTTGAAAGGTCCCACGAACCTAGGAGAGAATTTAGATACCTTCCCAAACTTGATTGAACTCTTATGCGGTTTAACCCGTAAGAAGACTCGATCGTCGACCTCATAACTACGGTCAACTCGGTGCGCAACAACATAACTCTTTTGTCGATCCTACACTTCTTTAATCCTTTGTATTATGGTTTACATTTTCTCTTCCATTTCTTGGATCGCTTCTGGTCCCACCAAGACCCTATCCTCAAGCTGATCCCATCTCAAGGGCATCTGACATGGTCGCCCATAAAGAACCTCGAAAGGTGCCATCTTAATGGTGCTCTGGTAACTGTTGTTGTAAGCGAACTCCACTAGTGGCAAGAATTCATCCCAACGCTTTTGTTGGTCCATCACGTACATGCGCAACATGTCCTCCAAGGTTTGGTTCGTTCATTTGGTTTGTCCGTCAGTCTCTGGGTGATATGCAGTACTAAAGTTAAGTTGGGTTCCCAAGGCCTCTTGGAAACTCGTCCAAAATCATCCAGTAAACACTGATCCTCGATTGGATATAATCCTCTTAGGCACGCCATGCAGCCTCACAATCTCACTAATGAAAACTCTAGCTATGTCAAGTGCCTGATATGTTGTACGCATAGGAATAAAGTGAGCACTCTTCGTCAGAGTGTCTACTACTACGAAAATTGAGTTGTCTCCTTGCCGTAAGTGGAAATCCAACAATAAAATCCATCGAAATAAACTCCCATTTTGATTCCGGAATAGTGTACGGTTGTAGTAATCCCACTGGGTGTCTATGTTAAGCCTTTACCTGCTGACATTCGATGCATCTGGCCACATAGCTGACTATGTATGCCTTCATTCCCTTCCAAAAGAATAAGGGCTTAAGGTCTGCCCTCATCTTTGTGACTCCTGGGTGAGCCATGTAAACTGCTCTATGAGCCTCGCTTAGGATCAACATCCTCAAATCATCATTTGGCGGTACATAAATCCGACTTTTAAACCTCAATAACCCATCGCTATCAAAATAAAATCCCTCATATCATGGTACCATCATTGTGTTTTTTCCGATAAAACCCTCGACCTCTTTGTACCATTCATCGTCACGCTGTAAAGTGAGAATCTTCTCATGTAGATTCGTCTGAAGAGGCAACACCGAGAATATGCATGGTCTCCGACTCAAGGCATCCGCCACTCGGTTCATTGTTCCCTTTATGTAAGTAATCTCAAGTCGCATTCGCTAAGAAATTTCGACCAACGTCGTTGTCGCGCGTTCAGGTCGCTTTGTGTAAAAATGTGTTGTAGTCCACAATGGTAAGTCTTTAATTCAAATTTTCATCCAACCAGGTAGTGTCTCCAAACCTTCAAGGCATATACGATGGCTAATAAATCCAAATCATGTGTCGCGTAGTTCTCCTCATGCCTTCTCAGTTTCCTCGAAATGTAAGCAATTACTCGTCCATCTTGCATCAAGACTCCGCCTAAACCTTCCTTGGATGCATCTGTGCATACCAAGAAGTCCACGTCCATTTCAGGGACCTTTAGTATCATCATTGTCGTCAACAACTCTGTAAGCCTCCGAAATGCTTCCGCACATTTTTCGGTCCAAACAAACTTCTTGTTTTTCTTCTACAATTCCGTGATCAAATTTTCTATCTTCGAGAATCCCTCGACAAACCGTCGATAGTATCCTGCTAAACCCATAAATCTATGCACTTCTATGAAATTCGTCGATGTAGGCCATTCCATAATAGCCTCGACCTTGGCAGGATCGACGGCAATACCTTTTCCAGAGATGACATGCCCTAAGTAGCGAATCCTCGATTCATAAAAAGAGCATTTGAACAATTTCCCATACAATTTGTTCTCTCGCACACACTGTAGTACCAAGTGCATGTGCTCTTCATGCTCCTCCATCGTCCGAGAGTAAATCAAGATATCGTCAATGAACACTTGGACGAACTTGTCCAAGTACTCACGGAACACCCCGTTCATTAAACTCATAAATACTACTGGGGCGTTTGTCAGTCCAAATGGTAAAACCGTAAACTCGTAATGTCCAAACCTCATCTTAGAGGCAGTCTTAGGGACGGCATCCTCCTTTATTCGCAGCTGGTGATACCCTCATCACAAATCAATCTTGGAGAACACCATCGCACCCTTCATTTGATCAAACAGATCATCAATTCTTGGCAAGGGATACTAATTCTTGATCGTGGCCTTGTCCAGTTAACGGTAGTCAATGCAAAGCTTCCACGATCCGTCCTTCTTTCGTATGAAAATAAATGGTGCACCCCATGGTGACACACTAGGACGTATCAGTCCCAGGTCCAACAACTCCTTCAGTTGCATTTTCAACTCTTGTAACTCCAAGGTGAACATTCGATAAGGCATTCTTGCTATCGGTTCAGTCCCCGGTTTTAGGTCTATGGTAAACTCCAACTCTCTCTACGGCGGCATCCCAGGTAACTCCTCCAAAAATATTTTTGCAAACTCTCTAACCACCAGAAGGTGTTCTAGACCTTCCGCTACTCCCTTCTCATTTAACACAAGGATCGCATAAAGTTTTCACCCCTTGCACATACTCTTCCACAACTATAAGGAAGAAATGAACCTTAGAGAAACTCCCTGGTTCTGGCCTACAATCACATGCCTCTGTCCCTCGTCGTCGACCAAGCTCAACTATTTTGTCTTACAATTGAGTATCGCCTCATGCGATTCCAACCAATCCATACCAATTACAACATCATAAGATCCTAATATCGTGACATACAAGTTGGCCCTTGAGACAAACTCTCCCAGGTTAAGGGCACAGCCTGTAACCTTTCCTCCAACCTTTTGTTTTGCTCCCAAAGCTAGACTCGTCCTGTTCGACTGCCTTTACCTTAATCCTTTTTAGCGCTGCACTAGAAATGAAACTCTCGGTAGCACTGGGATCTATCAAAATACTAAGGGTCTAGTCAGCGACAGTACCTTTCATCTCGAGCAAAGTCGACTGGTGCTCTGCCTAGCGGTTATTCACCACTGCATGAATCTGATGGGCCTTGCCCATATCTCCCACAGTAGTGGGTCTTGCTGATCTAGACGCTCGGGTCCTCTCCACAAGATAGTCGCGATGATAGTGTGGCTCCCCACACGTCCAAAACCCCTTCTTCGGCCCAGTAGTCCTGGTACCCAAAGTAGAAGATGACGGCCCACCATCCTGTAACCTTGGTCTGTTATGCTGAACAAGCCTAAACTACTATTGCTGCGGGCGATGCTGTGGTCCCCGATAAGGTGTCCGCTGCTGAGGCATCGGTCGTCAGGGTGTAGTGAAAGTGGATCCCCTCTGGAAGCCACGATATCCTGGTGTAAGTCTCGCTAGTGTCTAGTGTTGTTGTGTTCCAGATGGGACCTACCCTGCTGGTCTCGCTGGAGTCCTGGTTTGACCCCCACTGATAAGCTCCTCCTCTTCTATGAGGGCCTTCTGGATGACATCGTGCAAGGTTTGAGGCATCGAAATCCTAACCTTTTCACGCAGGCTACCATTAAGGCCGAATACAAACCTATTGACCTTAAGATTCTCAGTGTTAAGGTGTGAAGCATACCGGAGCAACTCCATAAAACGGGCCTCGTACTCGGGCATTGTACGACCTCCCTGTCGTAAGGCATTGAACTCATTGAGCTAACGCTCAATGAATTCCTCTGAAAGGTACCTCTCTCAGAACCATTCCTCGAACAGTTCCCATGAAACATCTTCGACGGTCATGTTTAACTGCGGTAGGAGTGTCTTCCACCATAGAAGAGCGCTCTCCTTCAGTTGAAAGACCACCATGCAGACCTTCATGTTGGAGGTATAATCCTGAAGTGCAAAGCATATCGCCATGTTCTCCAACCATGCCTCGGCAGCTGCGCCGTCCGGGGCACCAAAGAACTAGGGAAATTTGACCTTCTCGAGTTCACGGTGAATGCTACCAGTAACGGCCAGTGCACGTGGCACAACCTCAGCGGGTGCCGACGCTCTGGCCTCATCTCTGTCCAAACGGCTGATTAGTGCCTCGGACATGTGCTGGAAAGATCTCATCATCCCAACAACATCACCAACTGCTATCTTCTCCTGTCCAAGAACCTACTCATCCCCCTGGGGGTTAGACCCCTCAGGCATGGATGTTACTGGAGGCGTCACGCCTCCTCCCCTAGCACCCCGTCGTCTGCCTCCACGGTGTCCTCTAACTATGATTACCTACATGCACACAATCAACTTGATTAGCAATAGTATAATCAAATCATGTCAACAAAATCCATAGTGAATCCCATGTCGCGAGTTGAACCCGCTCTGATACCATATGTAACGATCCTCCTCATTACGACAACAAACCTCTTATAACAAGTGCAAATATTTTTATTTTTTTTATTTTTGTGTGTGTGCGCGTGTGTACAAGGATAATAAATACATTCAACTCTCCATCGCCATATGACGACAAACATGGCGCATGCAATGCGATGACAACAAAAGATCTAAGACGCACATAAACCTCTGCAAGCAATGAATGACAATCAACTGACAAATAATAAGACTAACTACCCGCCCGTCCTACCTTGCAATGGTTAGGACCTCCAAGACACATAAGCAATGCTCAAGCCCAGGTTCCCATCGATTTTAACCATTTAAGGTCTCAGGGTTGGCGACTGTTCTGAGGAACATGGAGGTGTCTACATCCCACCGGACATAAATAGACCAAAACTAAATATTCTAAATCAACAACATCAATGACAATCACTACGCGATAAAGTTCTATGAATCAACACACCTCACAAGAATTCCACAGTGCGGGAGAATTCGAATACTACACCCATCATGGAACGACATAAGTGTGTGCACAAGGAAATCAACCTTATTTTAATTCAATATACAAAGGTAATCATCTACTATACTTCAAGGCGCCATTTGTATCAACATTAAATAGAATCAATTAAGCCAGTCGGAACTTTGCCAAGGTTTGAAACATAAGTAACATCAATAGTAGTCCAACTAGAATGACTAAATTATAACTAAGCCATTTAGCAATGGACACTAAATGCAACCAGTTCTATCAAGGTGAATATGCACCCCAACTTTAATATGACATTCTTCCAACTAGCATTTTACGACAGTGCATCATTACTAACTCTTTGCTACTATTACAATATTGCATTGAAGGTAATACATATAATCAAATTATAAGACATTGGAAACTATTATAGCAATTAAAGTAATGAACAAAACAATAATAAAACCATTGATATAGAAAATAACCAGGTTATCTATTTTAAGGCAAAGGCCTTAGTGAACCATGTTATCTCATTAAATTTCTCACTATACTAATTCTGAATGCCTTGAAGGTAATTCATTGTTAAAAGGGTCCTAAAAGGAATTTGAACTTTGACTTTGTCCATTTATTCAAGGATATAAATAATCATTAATTTAATCTCACCAGCTCGCATAGATTATAAAATTAGCCATACTTTATTATCAAGACATCATACAACACCCATTTAGCAAGGTTAAAGGTATGCCTTCATTAAATCATTAAATCCACCTGTAGGGCCACTTTTGTTTTAATCCTATCCCCTCTAAATAGTCTTAATTTTTGATACAAGGCAACAATTTAATACTAACTGCTATCATTAAAAAGGTATAACGATCAAGGCATTAACATAAGCTACTAACTGGGCGTTAAATAGTAAGAAAATAAAGGCGTTCAATAACCTTCACTTTCTCATATTATTTTATTTTTACCCTATTCTTACAGTAACCTTACAACACGGAACCATAAAGTTACATTTTACATGTTATTAATAGCCCTAAAAATCAGCGGTCATCCAACTCTGCCAAGACAAGGATAAAATCGGAAATAGGCAACAAGAAACTAGCAGTTGTGTGTGCATGTCAGAAGTCAAAGGGGCAACTAAGGGCACATGCCGAAAAATCACAAAATCAAAAGGCAGTTGTCAAAAATTGGCAATTTTCAGGAACCATATTCAATTCGGCAACTGTCAAGATGGCAATTTGTCCTGGCAGCTTCATAAATAATTTCGGCAATAAAGAATGATCATTCGTGAGGTTGTCCGCATTCAAGGTTGGTTCTCATCCAAAAAATGCTACTACCAGGCACCCAAAAACGCAGAGGATTTATATAAAAACACAGGGTTCAGATGGTAAAATGCAAGCGAGTTTCCCCCCTTCATGCTGGTCATGAATTACACTAAAAAATGCAGAGGATTTATATAAAAAAACGTAGGGTTCAGATGGTAAAATGCATGCAAGTTTCCCCCCTCACGCTGGTCATGAATTACACTAAAAAACACAAAGATTTTAGATTAAAAAACGCAGAGTTTAGATGGTAAAACACATGTGAGTTTCCCCACTCACGCTGGTCATGAATTACACTAAAAAACTCAGAGGATTTATATCAAAAAAATGCAGAGGGTCTACACTTAAAAACGCAGGGTTTCTGATGGTAAAAACCCAGGCTTAGGAAGGAAAACATAGAGCTTAACGCTACAATCAATCATTTAACTCTGTCTGAAATTTATGAACTGTCATGGAGCGAGCAATCAGCGAGAAAATTTCTCCCTAAACGTTAATAAAAAGAAGAGATATAGTCACCGTCTAGAAAGACAAAGCAGACAGAGATCTTTAACAAGAAAGGCAATCGTGGGCCACGAAAAATTACAGTACTGACAGGGATGGAAAACATTGTTTGTTTCCCCCCCCCCTTTTTTTTATTCCAACGCCCAATAACGAAATTGTCAGATGATCATTACATCGTTAGTTTAGCCAATTCGGTAATGAATACGTAGAGCTAGATTTACAGTTATCCATATCCCAATCGTGGAGGATATAAACATATATTTTATTTATTTAATTTTTTTGTATTTTCAACCAACGTCGAATTACCACATAAGAGATAATGTTTCCATCTGTTACACCACTGCAATTGCAGAAGCAAAGTAAACCAACCAGTCTATCTAGAACCCAACGCAGATGAAGTTAATTACTCTTTACATATCAGAATACCAATATAAAATGTTGACGACAGTAAGAGAATTCCAGAGCCAAGGGTTAACTTGTCGAAGGGGTCACAGGGGTTCTATTAGTCGAGGCACTGAAATAAACAACAAGGAGGCCATATAATCCAAAAGCCAAGGCCGTACTGAACGATGTAAGTCAACAATAAGCTAGGCTAATAAAAAGGGGTCCGCTATCAATCTAAACACCCATTCCATTACAATCAATAATCAGATCCAAGAATAAATCATAATGCAATCTACTCTACAAAATAACGAGCGTATTGTTGCCTTATCGTCCGCCTCGAATGACGTCCACGCGCTCCGTGCCACTCCCGCTCGTCGACCCGTCGAGACTACACCAGTACCTCCCAACCAACGTTAGGGCTACTCTGCTTCCCCCTTAGCCCCTCGAGCCACAAAGGGGCCACACACTATCCAGATGGTACGTCTAGCTCCCAGCTCGCCTCGCAAGGCTGAGCTACCACTCCTCTCTAAGCTAGGAAATCCCAACTCCCCACAAGTAAATCAGTCAAGTCACTAATCTGGAAACGTAATGTTATGCTAACAGCCGATCCCCTTTTCTTCCTTCTCTTCCCTTTCTTTTATAGAGTTTTAGAACTTCCATCTTTCCCTAAATCTCATTTAATTTAAGTTTTAATAAAAATCTTCTAAAAACTCTCCTTCATACAAGTGTCATCCATCCCCCACGTTTCTCCATTAACTATTTTCCTTAATTTATTAAATTGTCTTATTTCCCTCACCCACCTAGAGTTACTCCTATTTTTACTCCTAGGTGTCCCTAGATTCCCTTACAGGTTTTAAATACTTTCCCTAAAATGCAGTTGCTAATTTAGTTATATTTAGAAGGTTCTTAATTGCAGATTCTTTACTAAGTTGACCTTGCTTTTTACCATAAGTTCCCCTCTTTCCCTTTTTAAGTTACCTCAATTCCCTAGCTTCCTAAATGTTATAATTTCCCTCTTTCCCCTTTTTATTAGAGCTAAAAATGGCAGTTGCAATTTAACACCTTTTTCCCTTTTATTATTAATTCAACATCTTTTTAAACTATCAAAAATTAAAAATAATTAAATTCTTCTTTATATTTTATATCCACAACATTTAATTAATTTCTTACAATCTTCGTTTACCCCAAAAATTTATGAAGACCAAAATTATTACTTAAAGGGTTTTTATTTTAAATTTTACTATTTTAAATTTTTAGAGATGTTTTCTCAAGGGTAGACAAAATTTTACCCCTAGCAAAATTTTAAGACTTAGGACTTAGATTCTGAACTAGGCAACATTTAATAAGGGAAGTTGTTTTAAAATTTCTTAATGTGTTGTCTGTTTTAGGGCCATCTAGGTTCCTTCCTTTATCATCATCAATGCAACGTGCCCTTCAGGACGCACTACGTGCTCCAAGGGTGCCACTTGCCTCTTTTGTTTCTTTTGCGCGATGTGCCTTTCAGGGCACACCACGTGCTACAGGGGTGCCACTCGTCCTTTTGTTTTTTTTGCACGACGTTCCCTTCAGGATGCACCACGTGATCCAAGGGTGGCACTCACTTCTTGACTAATTGGTAGACATCAATAACCCCTGGAGTCAACACTCCGCCAGGCGAACTTATGGAAGACTAAGGGCTTCTAAGGAATAAGGCCCCCGCCTTATCGCGCACCCCTTAGAATCATCATGAGCGACTGTCGCAGTCTGCCCTCATGGCATCGTGGGTCCTCTCGAACTAGGTAATCATTAACCTACAGTTCGAACCACAGCGGGATTGCTAGTAGGCTGTGGCAGGGATGTTGTCCACACCTCTCCCTCAACCTCTTTGGTAGTCATGTGTGGCCCCTTTACTCCATATGTGAGTCTGGTCAGCAAGCTATCGTCAGCCTGTATTATCAAAAATCATGTCATACATGTCCGCATCATATCAACTAATCAATGTACTAAAATCACAGTAAAACAATCAAACCCCAATAGCACACTCCCTGACTCGATCCGGAGTCCAAGGGTTCCATCGATGCCTCTGCATCCTCAAGGTCCAAAACCCTGCACACTCAGTAAAACTGAGTCAATAGCAACTGTCTATGTCAATGCAGTAAAACATCATGTCATCTATCATAACGCATCATAATCAAGGACAAATGTTTTAATATCATAATAGTCTGGATCACTTGCGAACAAGTGTCCTCAAAGAATAAGTTTTCTCCGTGCACCAGAGAGGAGATGTTACTTATTAATACACAAATGCTTGATATTAATGAACTTTGGCACAGTGCACGTGATTACATAATACAATACTAAGATGAGCTTCGGCTCCAATGGCTTCTTCTACTGACTTTACAGACACAGAGCCTGTGCTCCGACTACTTACACTCCTCAACTCCTGCTGGTTCTTGGCTATTCTCTCTACCTCTCTTTTCTGCTCTTCAACATCATCGACTAACTAAACGAATTAGAATTAGATGGACTCCGACTGAGACTTCTTGCAAAAGATAAGACTGACTCAACATTAAACATTACCATTAATACAGACTTCCTGCAAAAGATAAGACCGACTCAACATTAAACACTACCATTAATACGACTAACTCTTCAACTACTTATCAGAACTTGGAGAAGATAGAGATCGGCTTCATTTATAACTTTACTGATGGCCGACTGACTTCTTAGTAATCATGCGACTTTGCATGACAATTCCTCAGAAAAATCGACCGAGACGTGAAGATCTCATCGACTTGTAATTACTATTTCCAACAACAATTTTGGTGACATGGACTCTGCCTCGCACGAAAGGGCAGAATCCGAGCTTCAACGGTTGATAGCTTATTTACAGTAAACTAATTGAACTAGCTATGGATGAATACATTGCAATGAGATTAACATCATAAACATATATCATTAACATAATGAGCTTAACATCATAAACATATATCATTAACATGATTCACAAATTTTGAAGTTATTTTTCTCCCTTGCATTCTTGGTTGGTGTTGTTGTTTTATTAGGGCCTTGAGAGGCAAAGGAGTAGTAGACTGGTAAAAAAAGAGTAGAACGAATATCTGCTTGACATAATTTCTAGCCAGTTCTGCTTCGCGGATGCTTTGCTTTCTGGTTCAAACTAGAATGGCTCCTAGCTGATAGGTTACTCAACCAACCACTTTTTCCAATTCAACGACTTTCAAAGGGCAGAGTTTCAGCTCGAGGTGCACCAATAGCCCTTGGAACTTACTAATCGGAACTTTCTAATCAATACATGTATAGATACATAAAATATATGAGCAAAACACCACGGTGAGGCTACGCTCACTTCTTAGTATTCAACGAAGACGAATTACATGTTTATATAGGAAAATACTCTCCCGAGTCGGCTACATGCAAACCAAAAGACAACTAGACAACTGACTCTTAACTAAGAACTAACTCTTCTAACTGGCGCTTACAACTGGCACTTATTACTGGTGCTTACAACTAACGCTTTCTCCATTATTTCCAAGTCTCCCCCTTAATGGAGAATGGATTGACTTCTACACCTAACATCTCTCTAAACAGTTCAAACTTAATCTTTCCAAGAGGCTTAGTGAAAATATCAGCAGCATTTTCACTAGTATTACAATA
>ML788421.1:27145-45233 GCA_009831015.1 Picea engelmannii
CATAGAAAAAAGCAACTTCTTTTCTCAGGAAAAGTTCTTCTTCCTTCTCTCTTCAGGAACTCAGGCCACTGTGATCCCTCTAAAGGCAATAGATAGGTTTACATCATTAACGATCATAGGGATGACGAAAATAATGTGTAACACTTTCTTAGTGGATCTGATGAGATATCCTCTCCATGGTGGTTAAGTCTCCAAATCCTATATAATGAGGGATTTCCATGGAGGAGAAAAGAAGGAAAGATTGAAGGTATGAAACCTATGATCTCATAGGCAACATACAGGGAGATGGAAAGAATTGTGAAGCATCTAACTTATGATCCCATGAGGAAGATTTCATTTGGAGCATCAACATTCTGCATGTGAACTGTTTAAGCAAGGGTTTGGACAAGGAGAGCTTGGTGAAGCTGCTGCACTACATCCATGGCTGTAAGTAACACTTTGTTCTTATCAATATAATCAATGCTTGGCCTGTTTCTTTCAAACTTGTACTTGTTCCATATAAGTTTGTCTGCAATAGATGGATTTATGTTTTGGCTAATCTCAGTAGAGTAGGAAGTTGTTTGTGCTTTTGTTTGTCTTACAGGACCTACCAAGAAGCTCAAGATCGAAGCTCATCCTGGACCTTGGAGGGACAAATGACGTTCATAAGGTACACACCTTCCTCCTTCTCTTTTGTTCATCAGCTTGATTAGATCTAAAAGGAAGTCAATCTCCATGTTAAGCACCTTTTGTCTTAGAGTTAAGGGTCTATCTCTCAAGAGGAGGTCTACCTGTCCGCAGGGAGATTTTCCTACAACAATTTGGTTAACAGATGTGTTACAATACATTTTCCTCCAAAATTTTTGATACAATCTTGTGTGTAGTGAATTTGGCCAATATTGTTTACCTGAACAAGCCTCACAACCTTAAATGTTTACTTAACATGCCTATTACAATACATTTTCTTCTAATTTTTTTTATATGCAATGTTCTCTGCCATGAATATGAGCAATATTGTTTTTCAACGACATTGTTGGTTCACTGGTTCATGCTTGATTCTTGCTTGTTCACTAATTTCTTATTTGCATGTTCCTATTGTTCTTGTTTTCTTGTTTGTCTTGTTGCAGTTCACATGTTTTGGATTTTTCAACCGCGATTGGAACTGTCCTTCTGTCGTTCCCCATTGACGGGCGGGTTTGGTTGTCTTGTTTAGCTTCTCTTTCTATTTGCAGTTTACAGGTGGGGAATTTGACTACTAGGGATGACTGATTCGAAATCCTCTTGCAGAACATATTTGCATGTGAGGAGAAAATACGATTTTTTTTTCCTATGCGTCACTATGGCTGTGCTGGAGGTAGGTTCTATGTTGAACATTGGCCTTTTGTCATTCCCCGTTGATGGATGGGTTTGGGTGTTGTTTTTAGCTTCGCTTGTTATTTGTAGTTTGCAGGTGGGAAATTTGACTACTGGGGATGCCTGATTCAAAATCCTCTTGCAGAACATCTTTGTATGTGAGGAGAAAATACAATTTCATTTTCCTATGTGTCACTGTGGCTATGATGGAGGTAGGTTTTGTGTAGTGTCCCCAAGGCTGAGCTCTATTGTAAATCATGTTCTGAAAGGAATTGTAATTATATTTTATAGGCTGGTGAGCCAAGTTTTTATAAGCTAGTGGCTTATGTGTTTGTTAGGCCAGGGAGCTTAAGTGTTGAAGGCTAGGAGCTTACTGTTGTATATGTAATCATGCAGAACATTTAATAAATTTGTAAACACCACCAGGTCCAGACCGACTACGATGAATGAGTGAAGGGGGGCTGAGCTTCCATATAGAGGGAAAGGGATTAGGGGCTGGAAGGTGGGAAAAGAGGCTAAGTGTTAAGCCTAGGGGGCTTCAGCCTTGGGAATAATATTTTAATATTATTCCAAAAGGGCATGAGAATTTCATGTTTTATCCTAAGTTCCCGACCATGAGGAAGGTGATGCGTGTTGGTAGAATGCATGCAGTCCCCAGGGTGACAAGTGTCAACCCTGGTGCATACAAATAAAACGGCCAGGGTGGGCCGTGAGAGGGGTCCTTCTCCCATTCGATCGGACTACCTGAACATGTATGGGCTCTGGGTAGTATGACTGACCCAAGTTCTGCAGAGAACCTTCAAGTGTCCCTGTGATCCAAAAAGCCTGTATCTGGCTCTGAGAAAAACTATGTATCCCTCTGTTCTAAACCAAAAAATATGGGTGGTGTCTGAGGAATCCGTGTGCATCCTCTGTCTAAAATGGAGCCTATGCATGAAGCCTCTGTTCCGAAGTCGTGACCGTGAGACCATTTTTCCATTTCTCAACCCGTTTTGAGGAAGCCGGTGTCTGTATTTTCCATGGGTTGATGTAGTTGTGCAGTGCTGGACTGCGTATGGCTTGTGACTAGTTGTGAAACACTCTCTCCAAGCGAGACTGGTGTTTGAGGTTGGATGAATAGTTGGTTTTGGCCTATGATCATCTCTCTCTAGGTGAGAGAGTGCACAGAGGAAGGAGAGAACTCTTGGAAGGAACCCTGTAGCTGCCACAGAGCCTGGAGACTTCCGGTCCAGTCTGTTGCTGTAACCCAAGGCAATGGAGGTTAGCAGCCAAAGGACTATCCAGGTGATAAAGAAGGTGTATACTCTTGGGGTGGAATAGGCATGTGGGGAATGAGGGTCTGTGGGCAGTGAGCATGAGTGGTTCCTGGGAGAGAATTCCTTCCTTGTGGGTTGTTTTCCCTATAACCTCAGCCTAGCCTAGGATTCCTTGTCTCGAGGTGGAGCTTAGTCCCAGCTTGGGGTTGACCCACTGCTGAGCTTGATGAGCAGTGCGGTCTAAAGCTGGGAGGTTCGTGGAAGGCCTGCACTTGGTTGGTGGAATCTACCACTGTTAAAAGATAAGTATCAGAGGATGTTAATTTATGATTTCACATCTCTATATGATATTATAACTAACATGTATTCCGCTGTGTATATGAATTGATGTTAAAAAGTATTGATTGTTGATTATGGCAATAAATCGTATGATTAATCTATGTTTGAATGTGTTTAACTTGTTTTAAATGCATGTTATTAATCGAGAGTGAGAATGTTGTTATTCTGCGTGGTAGCACCTACATAGTATGAAATGGGTGTTACAGTTTGGTATCAGAGCCTAGGTTTCGACACTGAGCCTAGATGGGCCAATGGAGTGGTCTTTGGACGGAGGGTGTGAAGAGAAATTACGCCTGGTGACCAATTTCAGACCTTGGCATGCTCTGGAGTGTCAAGGAGTTACTTGACGTGTTTATAAGCTCAGGAGGTGTAGCGTATAAGCTCAGGAGGTGTAGCGGTGTTATGAAACTGCAACCAGTGTGGTATAAGGCCACAAGAAGAGAGAGGACTCCACACCAACAGTGTTGGAGGAGCCTTAAGATCTATTTGGGAGGGAAATGGCGAACCTTTGTGACCTTTGGATCGGTAAAACGTGCACAAGTTTTAAAAAACCCGTTCCAAGATGAACAGGAACCTGGGAATTGTGATATGTGAATTCCTGAAAACCTGAAAACCATGGAGATCTATGTGATAGATCTGGGAGGAAGGCTCGACCATCAGATCTATTGGAGTCGCGCTCGAGTTAGTCGAGAAACCTTTCGAATTTCACAAAATCAGAATTTCAGAAGTCAGGGGTTGGAAAAAAGAGTGAACGAGAAGTTTCAAGTACCGAAACCCTGAAACCCCGAAGTTCCGAAGTCCCAAAACCCGAAACCCCGAAATCCTGAAACAATGTACACTCAGATCATAGAGGAGAACTTGACTGTTGGATTCTTGTTCGAAAAGGATGTGGGTGCGTGAACATGTACCACGTGGCAGTGAGTCGAGAAGACAGGTGAGAGTGGTGGGACCTCGATGACATCACCGAAGGTGACATGGATTCTCCAGAATGTGCCACACGCCACTATGATTGAGGGTAACAGCTGTGCTATAGACCTGAAGAGTAAAGCAAACCGAAAATTTGGATTTCGGGACTATAACGACAGAAGGTTGGGAGTCACTGCATAAGTGATCTTCTAGGTGCCAAAAACCCAAAATCCCAAAATTCTGAAGTTCCGGGTACCGAAAACCCGAAGTCTTGAAAATCCCGAATCTAGCAGAGCCGAACAAGAAGCTCATAAAACTTATTGAATCGAAACGATTGTGTATTTGTTCGTATTGGATTATGAATGTTGTAGATTATTTCCTTGAGGGATTATTATCCTGACAAACTTTATATTGAATTGCACATTGTGTGTGCAGAGTTCAACAAGTGTCAGGACAACCGAAAAATCGACATCGAGTATGGAATGGGAAGAGGTGCAGATTACCTCCGAAACAGAAGACGAACAGGAAGGAAAGGATGTCAATGTGGGACTGGAAGGATCGAACTCCAATGGGCACAGAAAATAGAAGCATAAGGAAGGACACATAATGAAAATCATTGAAGGATTGCAAGGAGATGCCCAGGCTCGCAGAGATGATAGCTGAAAGCTCATGAAAGTCAGGGATCGATAGGGTGAATTCAACTTAAAATTGTTGAAGAGCCTGGAAAGAATAGAGAGGAAACTCAAGAATGGAAGAGACTCAAGTAAGAGGGAGGGTCACAGAACCCCTGAGAGAATAAGGAGATCAAGAAGCGTCAAGACTCCCGAGAGGAGAACGAGGTCGAGGAGTGGTAGAAGACATCTTAGTCACTCCCAAACACATTCCAGTAGGGGCACACATAGAAGTTCAAGCTCGTCTCCTACTAGAAAACACCGAAAATCTGGAAGGGATGAATTGAAAAGGGAAATCAACAAGATTAAACCGCTTACGTTCGATGGTGAACATAAGAAGGAAGAAGATGTCGAAACATGGTTGTTGGGCATGAAGAAACACTTCCAATTGCAGAATTATTCTGCCCATGCAGAAGGAAGAATTGCAATGTACCAGCTAAAAGGAAAAGCATCCATGTGGTGGGATCAGTTGGTGTAGGTGCAACACATCAGAGAGAAAGAGGTCACGTGGAAGGAGTTTAAGAGGTATTTTGAGAAGAAATACCTGACCAAAAGACACTATGACAGAAAGATGAAGGAGTTCTTTGAACTCAAGTTGGGCAGCATGACCATTGATGAGTATGAACGGAGTTTTCTAGAACTACTAAAGTATGTTCCATTCATCAAGGACGAGGCTGTCAAAATTCAGAGGTATCTGAGTGGACTTCCACCTTCCATGGGTGACAAGATTCAGTATGATGATCCTAAGACTATGGAAGAAACCATAAGAAGGGCGAAATGCTTGTATGAAAAACAAAGAGAAAAGCCTACCTTTCAAAAGGCTTGGGATGACCAAAAGAGGTTTAAGAAGGAACAAAGGTAGAAGGGAAACAAGCCTCCCTTTTTCAGGAATAGTCCTTGGGGATAGTCATCCTTTAGAGAGCCTAGGAAAGTTGAAGGGAGTGAGCAGATGCCAAGGCCACCACCTATGGAGTGTTGGGGATGTAAAGGGAATCATAGGTACAGAGACTGCCCCCACAAAAAAGATAAAGCGAGAGCTATCCATACTGTTCAGCAGGCTGAAACAATGCAGGATATGGGCAGCAGAATGCCGAGGATCTATGTAGCCCTGGAAAATAAACAAGTAGAATTTCAATCGCACATGATTGAAGTGGAAGGTACGATCAACAACCGACCACTTGTTATTTTAATAGATTCAGGGGCTAGCCATAGTTGTATAGATCCTAGAGTGGTGGATAGTTTGCATCTAATGAGAAGCAAACATGAAAAGTCTTGGCTAGTGAAGTTGGCCACAGGAACCAAAAGGAAGGTCACTGAATTGGTTAAGTCCTGTTCAATAGACATGAAAGGAATTAGCACTAAGGCTGAATTGAATATTCTGCCTTTATGCTCGTACGACTTCTTAATTGGGATGGACTGGTTGGACCAACACCATGCCCTTTTGGACTGCTGTAACAAGAGGTTTACATGCCTGGACGAAGAGGGAAATCAGGTAACAATCCAAGGAATTCCCAGAGCCATGGCTGTTAGAGAAATCTCAGCCATGCAGCTGAAGAAGTGTTATAGGAAAGGTTGTTAGTTATTTGCAGCTTGGGTGGAAGAAGCACTCAGTGATGCGGTCTCGAACCTGGAAGACCATGAGGTACTCACAACATTCAAGGACGTATTTCAGGAGGTACCTGGACTACCTCCAAAGAGGGACATCAATTTTTCTATAAATCTGATGCCACGAGCAGCTCTAGTTTCAAAATCCCCATATAGAATGAGTACACCAAAGCTTAAGGAGTTGCAATCGCAGCTTGAAGAGCTACTAAAGAAAGGATACATTAGCCCCAGCGTGTCACTGTGGGGGTACTATTCATGAATAAGAAAGATGTGATGCTAAGGTTGTGCATTGATTTTCGACAATTGAATAAGGTCACTGTCAAGAACAAGTATCCTCTGCCAAGGATTGATGATCTTTTTGATCAGTTGAAGGATGCGAAAATATTTTCAAAATTAGACCTCAGATCTGGATATCACCAAGTGAGAATAAATGATGAGGACATCAACAAGACCACCTTTAGAACAAGGTACGATCATTATGAGTTCATGGTGGTGTCGTTTGGACTATCCAACGTGCCTGTAGTTTTCATGTGCTTAATAAATGGAGTGTTCAGAGATTATTTGGACAAGTTTGTCATAGTCTTCCTGGACGACATCTTGGTGTATTCCAAGACAAAGGAAGAACATGAGCAACACTTGAGAATGGTGCTGCAGGTGTTGAGAGAACACCAGTTGTACGCAAAAATGAGCAAGTGCTCATTTTATCAAAGGAAAATTCATTACTTGGGGCACATTATATCAAAAGAAGGGATTGTTGTGGATCCTGAAAAGGTTGAGGCCATTCGAGAATGATCAGCGCCAAGGAATGTGGCAGAGGTTAGATCTTTTATGGGTCTGGTAGGCTAGTGCAGAAGGTTTATAGCCAAGTTCTCAAAGATAGCTCATTCTATCACTTCCTTGCAAAGGAAGGAGAAGAAGTTCCAGTGGATTGAAGAATGTGAGAGCAGCTTCCAGCGATTGAAGCAACTGCTAACTAGCGCTCCAATCCTGAAGATTGAAGATCCAAATAAGGATTATGTGGTGTGCACAGATGCGTGTAAGGAGGGACTGGGAGGAGTTCTCAGCCAAGAGGGATTTGTAGTTTTTTATGAGTCCCAAAAGTTGAAGGAGCATGAGAGGAATTATGCCACTCATGATTTAGAGCTAGAAGAAATCGTCCACACCTTGAGGAAATGGATACATTACCTCATGGGAAAGAGATTCGAGTTGAGAACAGACCACAATGGTCTAAAGTATTTATTTGATTAGTCGACTTTAAATGCCATGAAAATCAGATGGCTGGAGTTTCTGTGCGAATATGACTTTGATATCAAGCATATTAAAGGGAAAGAAAATAAGGTGGTTGATGCACTCAGCAAAAAAGTGCATGAATTACATGCTACAGCCATTAGCATGTACAGGACTGAGATGAAAGACATAATTTTGGAAGCTACAAATGTTGATTTGCAGTACAGAGGTCTAGTAGCAAAGATACAACAACGTGAGAGACCATAGACCAAGGAAAGTTACACCTTGGGAACTGATGTCTTACTTATGTATAAAAATAGAGTGTATGTACCCAATGTTCAAGATTTGAAGCTGGAAATTCTGAAAGAAGTGCATAACATGGCTTATGCTGGGCATCCTGGATACCAGAAAACTATGGCAACAGTCAAAATCCATTACTTTTGGCCGGGTCTGAAGAAGGAAATCATTGAATACATCGCCAAATGTATGGAGTGCCAGAAAGTTAAGGCTGAGCATAGGCACCCAACAGGGTTGCTGCAACCTTTACCCATTTCTGAGTGGAAATGGGACGTGGTATCAATGGATTTTATCACCGGACTACCTAGAACAAGCAAGCAACATGATTCAATCATGGTGGTGGTGGACAAGCTTACAAAAGATGCCCATTTTATTCCATTGAAAACCACACACAGAGCATCTGATGTTGCTGATATATTTTTAAAAGAAGTTGCACGCTTGCATGGAATTCCTAAGACAATTGTGTCTGATAGGGACCCGAAATTTACCTCGAATTTCTGGAAAGGATTGTTCAAGGGATTCAGAATGAATCTAAACTTTAGTACAGCGTATCATCCTGAGTCTGATGGTCAAACAGAAAGGGTGAACAGGGTAATAGAAGACATACTGAGAATGTATGTGATGGATAAACCATCAAGGTGGGAAGACTACCTGCGTTTGGTAGAATTCCCTTACAATAATGGGTATCATGCATCATTGAAGATGAGCCCATTCGAAGCACTTTATGGAAGAAAGTGCAACACACCAGTAAGATGGGATAATCCAGCTAACAGAGTAGTAGTTGGGCCTAAGCTACTCAAAGAGATGGAGGACCAAATGTTAAAAATTAAACAGAATCTGAAAGTTGCCCAGGATAGGTAGAAAAGTTACGCTGATAGTAACAGAAACCACAGAGAATTCAAAGTGGGTGACCATGTTTTCATGAAAGTGAAAACTAACAGGAGTTCCCTGAAGTTGGAAAGTTGTGCCAAGTTGGCAGCAAGATTTTGTGGGCCATTTGAAATCCTGGAAAGGATTGGGCCAGTTGCATACATGCTTGCATTACCTGCATCTATGACTGTACATAATGTGTTTCATGTTTCACTGCTTAAGAAATATGACCTGATGCTAATCATGTTATCGATTGGAATGTGATTCAGGTGGAACCAGAAGGTGTCCTGCAAGTGAATCATGTGCACATATTGGACAGGAAAAGAAAACAACTCCGGAATCAAGCTATAGAGCTTGTGAAGGTCTAGTGGACCTGGTATGGTCTTGAGGATGCGACATGGGAGCATGTAGATGCTATGTGGGTAGAGTACCCACATCTTTTTGAAAATTTTGAAAAGCTTGTAGAGACAGTGTAGGTTGCACTGAGGACAGTGCAGAAATAACAGGAGGGGGATTGTAGTGTCCCCAAGGCCGAGCCCTATTGTAAATCATGTTCTGAAAGGAATTGTAATTATATTTTATAGGCTGGTGAGCCAAGTTTTTATAATTTGGTGGATTATGTGTTTGTTAGGCCAGGGAGCCTAAGTGTTGAAGGCCAGGAGCCTGTTGTTGTATATGTAATCATGTAGAACATTTAATAAATTTGTAAACACCGCTAGGTGCAAACCGACCACGATGAATGAGTGAAGGGGGAATGAGCTTCCACAGAGAGGGCAAGGGATTAGGGGCTGAAAGGTGGGAAAAGGGGCTAAGTGTTAAGCCTAGGGGGCTTCAGCCTTGAGAAAAATATTTTAATATTACTCCAAAAAGGCATGAGCATTTCATGTTTTATCCTAAGTTCCTGACCATGAGGAAGGTGATGTGTGTTGGTGGAATGCATGCAGTCCCCAGGGCAACAACTGTCAACCCTGGTGCATGCAAATAAAACGATCAGGGTGGGTCGTGAGAGGGGTCCTTCTCCAATTCGATTGGATTTATTGAGCAGGTACGGGCTCTGGGCAGTATGACTAACCCAAGTTCTGCATAGAACCTTCGTGCGTCCCTGTGATCCAAAAATCTCGTATCTAGTCTGAGAAAACCTGTGTATCCCTCTGTTCTGAACCAAAAAATCTGGGTGGTGTCTAGGGAATCCGTGTGCATCCTCTGTCTGAAATGGAGCCTATGCGTGAAGCCTCTGTTCCGAAGTCGTGACCGTGAGACCATTTTTCCATTTCTGAACCCGTTTTGAGGAAGCCGGTGTCTGTATTTTCCGTGGGTTGATGCAGCCACGCAGTGATAGACTACGTATGGCTTGTGACCAGTTGTGAACACTCTCTCCAGGCGGGAGTGGTGTTTGAGGTTGGATGAACAGGTTGTTTTGGCCTGTGAGCATCTCTCTGTAGGTGAGAGAGTGCACAGAGGAAGGAGAGAACTCCTGGAAGGAACCATGTAGCTGGCACAGAGCCCGGAGACTTCCGGTCCGGTCTGTTATTGTAACCCAAGGTAAGGGAGGTTAGCAACCGAAGGATTGTCCAGGTGACAGAGAAGGTGTATACTCCTGGGGTGGAACAGGCATGTGGGGAATGAGGGTCTACGGGCAGTGAGTGTGAGTGGTTCCTGGGAGAGAATTCATTCCTTGTGGTTGTGTGTTGTTTTCCCTGTAACCTCAGCCTAGCCTAGGATTCCTTGTCTCAGGGTGGAGCTTAGTCCCAGCTCGGGGGTGACCCACTGCTGAGCTTGATGAGCAATGCGATCTAAGACTGGGAGGTTTGTGGAAGGCCTACACTTGGTTGGTGGAATCTACCACTGTTAAAAGATAAGTATCAGAGGATGTTAATTTATGATTTTTCATCTCTGTATGATATTATAACTAACATGTATTCTGTTGTGTATATGAATTGATGTTGAATAGTATTGATTGTTGATTATGGCAGTAAGTCGTATGATTACTCTGTGTTTGAATGTGTTTAACTTGTTTTAAATGCATGCTATTAATCGAGAGTGAGAATGTTGTTATTCTGCCTGGTAGCACCTACAAAGTATGAAGGGGGTGTTACATTCTATGTTGAACATTGGAAAACATGAATGAGACAAAGATAACATTACAGTCCTGCTTCTTTGGTCGTAGTAATCATATACAAATATGGATTGCAAGAGGATTTTGATCGCTCCCAGTATTTAAAAATACCAGCTGTGAAAACCACACCTTTCTTAATTGCTTGTAGAGTGGCAGGCCTTTGCACGGTCCTGACAGCTTTGAATGTTTACCTGACAGGTCTCACAACATGAAATATTCGGTTAACAGATGTGTTACAATACATTTTCCTCCGATTTTTTGATACAATCTTGTGTGCAGTGTGTTTGGTCAATATTGTTCTTCACCAACATTCCTGGTTGGCTGGATGGTGCTTGCTTCTTGGTTCACTGGATGCTTCTTAGTGTTGTTTGATTCAACTTTGCAGGTTTGAGGTCTTGCGGCTGCAGTTGGGCCTTTTGCAGTGGTATCTGTTGTTACATGGTTTTACATTTGGCTCCCTAGAAAATACTATTAAGATAAAATAATATGCTAAATTTTGTAGTGGATGTAAACAACATCTCTTATGGCTTGAACCAAAGGTCGTCGGGCTCCAACTATATTTAATAGCTGGCGATGTTTTTCCCATAGTTAATGTCTTTCTATGGTTTCATAGTTATGCGATTAAGTGTTGTTGTGTGAGCGATAAAGTTCTTCTTGGTTCACTGGATGTTGCTTAGTGTTGTTTGATTCAACTTTGCAGGGTTGAGGTCCTACAGCTGCAGTTGGGCCTTTTGCAGTTGGATCCGTTGTTACATGGTTTTACAGTTGGCTCCCCAGAAAATAAGGCAGTGGTGGTTGTATAACTAAACCATAAAGTAATTTGAGTCGACTGTCATTAATTCCATCTAGTTTAAGTCTTATTCCCCTTTTCTTCTTTGTGTAAAAATCACGGTTGTTAGGTGTGTGTGGCTATGAACAATAAACTTAGATACACCATGAATGGTGTTTTGGAAATATTTCAATGATTATAAAATTTCCCACCATATCTTAAGAAAACTTTATCGTAAATATATTTTCTATATCTATAATTAAATTCATTGCACTATTGTTTTATTAAATACATCAAGAATTTTTTTCTGTTTCAAATGATTAAAAGAATAAATATATATAATTAAATGCATTATACTCTTTCTTTATTAAATACATCAAGAGTTTTTTATAATTAAAATGATAAAAATAATTTTTAGTTTCAAGAATTATTAAAGGGAATAACTTGAATAACATAATTATTGGAGAGAATATCTGATGCATTAATTAACTTTGTGTGCATGATAGTGTGTTAGACTATAGACTTCACTTTTAACCTCAACTGCCATAAATTGTCACGAGAAACTATTTTGTAGGGATATTCTAAAGACCCAAAGTGAAAGATGATATATGCTTTTAGGATCATCTAAAATAGACAAGGAAATTGGAATATGTAAAAGAAGTTTTTTGAGTTTTTCCAATCCTAGCTATGCTTGTTTTACATAAGGAAATTAAAACATGTCAAAGGAGTCTTTTGAGTTTCCAATCCTAACTATGATTGTTGAACATAAGAAAATTAGAACATTTAAAAGAACTTTTTTGAGTTTCAAATCCTACATTTAAAAGTTGATAAGGTTATTTTTCGAATAAATTTTCAGTATTTTAGATTGAGTTGTATTGATAAATGAATATGACGTCTATAAGATTGAGTTGTATTGATAAATGAATATGACGTCTATAAGATTGAGTTGTATTGATAAATGAATATGAGGTTTATAGAGTTTTTTTATTCTCTCAGTGAGTTTTTTTATTCTATAGAGGTTTAGTGAGGTTTTTTTATAGAAATCATGAGCCAATTTGGGGCTTTTAAATTCAATAAGGGAATCGAGTAGGGTATTAAAGGACTTGACAGCCGGTGAAATATTGAGACTCTGAATTTGATTGAAGGTTTTAATGGCATGTTGATGCATTCCCCCTACACCATAGAGCATAATAATACCATTAACAAAACCGTCAGAGAAAGGCTCGCTTACATATTTGTTTCACAGTAGCTTCGTACGCAACTCGGAGGCGGCGGAACCTCGGCTCCTCTGTTGATTGCTTGAAGATTTGAACAGGCTTTTGTGGGTCAGATTCGTGCTTGATATTGTTGCGAGCTTTTTTTTATTGTAAGGGACTTCGTTTGGACAAGTTGTGAGCAATCTGTATCTGTGTTGCAGAAGCGTGGAAATGGCGATATTACAAGATTTGTAGTCTTGTCAAAAGCATCGCATAATTAATAGAATTAGGATCGTGCATGTATAATTTCACTACAACATTATGTTGGTCGAATAAATGTTGCACATTATATTTCTCTTTCGAATATAATGTTGTTCGATTCAGATATGGGATGATGTAGTGAAGGTGATATCAGTGATAAAATAACAGGGGTTAATTTTTTTATGCACCAGAGAACATTTATGCAAGAGGAAAAGTATGCACCGAGTACAGACATTGTGTCGGTCACAGCGAGAAGGGACACATGCTCTGCAGTCACAAAAAAAAGTTAGCTATTTCATTTGGTCTTATAAACACAAGCCTTGGCACTACTATAAGGATCACTAAAAGCTTTTGTGTGTGCAGTGATAGCCACACCGCAACCAAATTGATTTCCAATATTGTGAGAAACACAAACTGTTTCCATCATTTCATAAATGGATTGCGTTCTCGTGAGAAATAATTGGTGAGCATCATAGAAGCAAGCAACAAACTTAACTACATAATATAGTCACTTTTATTTTCACTATAATATAATGTGTAGTATTTTTTTTTTCACTATAATCTAATGTGTAACAATAAAGGATACAACGACCAAGTAACTTGTTGAATTGATTAGTAGTGTAAACAATTAATTAGTTTTGAGATGAAAGGGTTCAATTTGTTTTGGGTTTTCATTTTTAATGATGTTTGTGATGCCAATATTGATCTATATCATATTGATCTGATGTTGATCTATATCATAGGGTTATGTTGCCTTTTGATGGTATCATAGGGTTATGTTTCTTCTTGATGGGGATTTTGCGATTATGTATTAGTAGTTTTTAAAAATATTTTTTGTGTTAATTTTCTATTTCCTATGTTGTTGTTATAGAAGTAGTAATTTAGTTAACATCACATTACTTATAGAAGTAGTAATCTATTTCAATATTCTGAACTTACTTAATAATTTGGTACAGAATTTAATAAAGTTTGTTAAGTTATTATTTGAGTACCGTGAATCTTTCTTAGCACTAAAGAATTGACATGCAATTTTTACTTCTATATTTTTTGTTAAGGAGTAGATGAGATTTGAAAATGAATGTGTTCCTAAGGCAAGATTGCTTACCAAAATGCATATGTGTGATATTTTTCACACAAAATGGATGTGGTATTTTTCATTTGTTGGGCTGGTGTTTGAAGATCACCAAACTGTCTAAGTTTGAAGTTTTCCTCAATCGTCATTGATATCCACAATCCAAGTAATAAATTTATTAATAGATATTTTGATATTTCTTAACACAAAGTTACAAAAATTAGTCTGTCTTGACACAGAGTTATATAGAATCAAGCTGAATCAAGCTGTTATATAAAATCAAGCTCTTATCATCAATTATGTCTAGCTTTGATGGTAGTGAGGAATGATTGTTATCCTTCCAACCCAGTTTCAATTCTCATAAATGACATGTTAATCTTATAATGAATATTATTGTTGTAATGACTCACTATATGTATTGGAAAGTTTATTATAGTTCAACAGTAGTGAATAGTTTGGCCACTAAACATCAAAACATATATTTTCTAAAAGCTGACATTCCTATGAAAACAAAGATGCAAATGACCAATCAAGATATATTTTTAATGTTTTTTTTTAACTAAAACAAGTAGTTTTATTATTCATGATATTGTAAATCAATAATTCTATCATTAGTTTCAAGATAAGGAATGAAAGGAATATCCCTTAACAATAGCTACTAAAATAATTAAGAATTATTTTACCAAATGTAGATCAACATAGTTGGCTTACAACCTCTTAGCATTAGAAGTTGTCCTTAGATTGCTTGAAAGACAAGCCTAGTAGCCATTTGATTCATTAGGATCGAATTGGTTTGAGTAGGTGGATCAACAAGACTGGGAAACGAAGAGGACAACACACTAACTGCAGATCAGTAGCTATCATTAGGCAATGGAGTCATAACCAACCTGTTCACTGAAGGCAATCAAGTTGCATAACAAACAAAAGTTTTATATAATGATGGGTAGAGGAATGAAGAAGATAGAAAAAAGTGGATCATTCATAAAACAATAAACCTTTCTGAAAAAGTGAATGCAAGGTACTAGAATAAAAGAGTGATTTAATATGCAAGTTATAGCAGATCTTCTTCTACTCAAGAATCTAGTAATCAAGGGAAATTTATGATCCTATGAATCTACAATTTATACAAGAAAGAAGATGTAAAGAAATAAAAATAAAGCAACTCAAACAATTTGGTAGCACAACTCTCATGCGCCAAAAATGTTAGCACTAGAAGTCACACCTAGAGTGATGTAGATGTAAGCCTAATACCCATCAGAATGTGAATAATAGTTGTTTTAAAAGTGCGGCAAATGAATGTGAAACTCAGTTTGTAATTTCAATCACAAAACCCTCCATGAAATACACACCAGCAAAAAAGGATTTGAATGGCTTCAAATCTGTGTTTAAAGATATAAATGGAAGATAGAAGACCTAGCAAGAAGCATGAAATATGTATATCAGATCACATCAGGTACTTCTAGAACACGTATGGAAGAAAAATCATTTGAATAAGAACTTCTTAATACAAAGAGAAAAACACTTTGATCCACTTGCATAAAATACCAACAATAAATCATTTATTGTAATAAGGAAGAAAGCATCATGATGAATCCTTCACTAGAGACTAATACAAAAGTGAGAGAGAACATACATGACAGTAGGAAAAGACTCATTTTTCACCATTAAAGATTCTTGAGTTTGGTACATACATCAGAAAAACTCTATTATAGTATGAGACTAAAGATAAGAGTTTTTCTCCTCAACCATTCGAACCTTCTATCAAGTTACAATCTATGTTAAATAAAAAAATCTCCAAGAAAACCTCTTTAGAATCTACCACCTCATTTCCTCATAGGATTCTATTCCTTAGAAAAGAGTGGTAACATGTGTACAACAAGAAAATAAAATAATGTTATTTTGCAGGAAAATGTTGGCAATGTATAGAACAACCCTTAACAACTTTGTGATGTGGCTTTACTGCAGGAAACTCCTTGAGGAAGGTGGCCTTATAATGTGAAACTGAACCCCTAAATGATGGTACGAGTTCAAATTGACATCTGTCAATCCCTCTGATCTTCAAAATATTCATTAATCCATGTTCACAACATTTGTGCTGCAAATTGTCCTAAAACACCCAGTTCGCAGCACCAGTGAGTCCAGGTGAATCATGCAAACTTTCATGTATTAGCCAGTTTACTTAAAAAAAGATTCCAACCTTTAAAAATTGCACCAGAAGTAGGATAAGCCTTCCATAAATTCTACAAACTCCTTACAACCTGAAGTAACCTTGGAGAAAACATATGAATATTCTATGTTTAGCTCAAAATCCAAAATTATCACTTAGTGTTGTAACTGCATGCAAAAAGTAAACCGTGAAAAAAATGATGTTGATGTGAAACATTATCCTGTATTCATCTTTTGGTTTGGGTACTCCTTCTAGTAGCCACCTTAGCCAACATATCTAAATTCCTTTTTTCTACTTGCTCTCTGAAGGGCTGTAACTCTGCTTTTAGTTTCCTAATCTTGGCTTGACAAGCTCTCTTGCTTCCCATATACACAATGTTCACATAAATAAAAATCCAAAGAGAAATTAGGCATACCTTCAACCATACCTTTATGATGTAGTAGTCGAAGACCCTTCTCTCCAATATGCCCCAATCTTTGATGCCACAGCATAACCTTTTCTGCAGAGACTGTAGGATTTCTTTCTTCTTCAACTCCAATATTGGGAACAATGGAACTATTACACCCATCACTAATAGTGCTTCCTTGCAGCTTATACATAGTTCCAAACTGAACTCCCTTCAGCAACACCATTGCTCCTCGAACCATCTTGTAGGTTTCCTTTTCAAATATTTTTTTTACCCCTACATCGTCCATTTTGCTTACAAAAAACAAATTTATGGAAAAACCTAGGATGTGCAGAACACCAGGTAGTGTTCTAATCTTTCCATCTATGAGACTCAACTTGAATTTTCCTTGTTTTATGATTCTGGTTGTTGAATCATCACCTAGGAAAACATTACCTCCATCATCCCTTTCATATTCATAGAACCACTCCCTGTGGGGAGTCATATGAAAGAATGCACCTGAGTCAACTAACCATGCCTCATGATCTGCATGTGTGCTTGACGAAGCCAAGTACGCATCCCCTCCTTCTTCCTTGGAGGCCTTTTCTTATGTAGAAGGAGCTTCTTCAAATCCCTTCTTTTTCTCAATTTTGGATCTACATTGCTTCTTGTAGTGCCCTTCTTTTCCACATCTCCAACATACCTTTACAAAATTTTCGGGAGATTTAGATCTATCTTTAGACTTAGATCTATTTCTTTCCTAGGGGTATCCTCTTGCAAATAATGCGTATGTGCTCTGTCCTTCCATGTTCTTACGTCACATTTCCTCCGACAACAAGGATGAGACCACTTCATCAAACTTCAAGGCAGTTGTATTACTACCTATGGCCACAACCAAACTATCCCACGAGTCTAGTAAAGAGCAAAATAAATTGATACACTTATCTTCATCTGAAATTTTAATCTCAATAGATACTAACTGACTTACCACAGTATTGAAGGCAGTCAAATGCTCTAACACCGAGTCTTCATCTCTCATTCTCAGGTTATACAACTTCTTTCTCAGGAAAAATTTATTTAATAGGGACTTAGATTGATACAACTTCTCCAACTTATCCCATAAATCTTTGGTTGTAGCTTCCTCTAACACATTCAATAATACTGAATCTGAGAGACACAGTCGGATTGTGTTGTTTGCCTTCTGATGCAACTTTTTCGAGTCATTTGTTGAAGTTCCTGTAGATGCATTACCTAGATCCACTGCAATCCATTGATCTATGTCCACCAACAGATCTTCCATATTGAGCTTCCACAATTCAAAAATTTTCCCATTAAACTTTTCGATCTCCATTTTCGAACTGCTCACCATTTCTTTTCACTTGAAAAATCAATACCACAGACCTCCCACTGTAGCAAGGCTTATCACAGTCCTGATCCAAACCCTTGACCACAAAGGCGTCCCTCTAAAGCCAACAAAGCTTTGATACCAAATGTAGATTTTAACCTTGTACAATATTTACTACACACAAAATTTCAGTAAAAGAACAAAAAAGATACAATGGAAAATACACACATTACACAGAGAACTTTTCCCCTGGAAACCCAAACCGGGAAAACCA
>ML788421.1:56710-70251 GCA_009831015.1 Picea engelmannii
ATAGTGGGCCTTATTTGATAATATAGTGGACCTAGTCCACCTTACATTGAATTTCCTCCACTAATAATACATAACCACATTCACATTGGGTACCTCCCTAGGGACCCCATATTACCTCCTTAGGTATACTACATTCCATCCCCTTTCACATGTTTCTTCCTTGAAACACTAGAAGAAACCATACAATATGACCGGCTAAGCAATGTAGCCAACTAGTACCAAGTATGACCATCCATCCATCCTAATGGAAGTCGAACATGATGTCCAAATGATTCCTTTCCACTCTGATCCTTCTCTGTATCATGTTGTGGTTTCCATGGGATTGTTTCTCTAGCCTAATGTCTTCCTGTAGTTCTAGTAGTCCTCCATGCACCTCTTTATTGGTTTCCTTTCTGGTTACCTGCCAGTGCATAAGTGTGTTGTTGCTCATGCTCTTTCCTTGATGACTGTTGTTTCTCTATATGATGTGGATATCGATATACAACAAATGTATGAGTATGTGCTTTTTCTTCAAATCTGCAGCACATTACACCTTTGATTCAATGACCTCCTTAGCTTCTTTAGTGTTCTCTTCCTGTGTCTTGGCTTCATCTCCTTCTGTATACTCTACCTTTGATTCAACTTTGGATTCAACAATAACTTCTTTGTTTGCCTCTGTGGGACCATCTTTCTTACAAAGAGACACATCCTGCAATCTGATTTTCTTTTTCTTGTACCACAACTTCAAAAACTTCCTTTGCACATTAATATTAACGGTACCAACTGAGTCCATCCATGGATATCCCAAAACAATATCCACATCAGCCAGATCTATAGCATGGAAATCATAATGCAATACATAGTTATCCATAGTAATCTTCAAATCTTTAAAAATTTGAACATTTTCGCCCTTAACCTGTGTATTGTGAATGTTCTTTGCAGGTAATTGCAATTTACTAACCAATTGAACATTGATAAAAAAAAATTGGCAACTAGGATTAATAGAAACCATTACATTTTCTTTATGAATACAACCATGAACCTATAATATAGATTTACCAAATGAGAATAAACCCTTGGTGATTTCTTTTTCCTTACACTTCATATGAGACCATTTGTCTAAAAGTAATATTTCAAGTGCTTCCTCTATAAATGACATCATCTCATAATAGTCAAATGATTGCCACCACATGAGAGCATCATCTTTGAAATCCCAGCGTACAAAAGATTTCCACTTCTCTTTCCATAATGAATTTTGATGTTGTATATATTCTTCAATACTAAGGCCATCTTCTTTTCCAGTAAAATACATCTTTCTTGGAATAAATTTGTAACAAAAACTAAAGCTTAAAAATAACTTTACTATGCAAATCGCGCGATTTTTTTCGGAAAAACCCTAAAAATTTGTCAAATTTAAAACGTTGATAACTTCACTTCCCGGACTCATTTTTGGTTGATTTGTTTTTTATAAATTGGGTATTTTTTTGAGAGGAATTGAAATATTTATTTATTTTTTCCAAATTCTAGTCATAAAGTTTCAAATATGAACCTGAAGTGTGCCACCCTCTTTTTTCCCTAGAAAATATCTACAAAAAGAATCAAAACATTCTTCCTTTCTTTGGCCAAGGAAAGTGATTTGATACCAATTGTTAAGCACCTGAATAGATTTGAAGAAAAATCTCAAAATAAACTCACAATATCAACAAGAATTCATTCACCATAACATTGAACATAAGAATATAGATAAAACCCTTCAGATAGGGTAACACTATATATTAATCCTTAAGGAAGGATATCACTCCTCAAGCAATGCTTGATACATTCACAATATTCTTCACTGTGGCCCAATACGTTACACTTCTTTATATATCATTCTCTATCTTCTAGGAACATTCTAGAGAAAGAATCTTCTAGAAATCTTATTTATTATATCTAACTACCATAGTGCGTACTATTTAATAATATAGTGGACCTAGTCCACCTTACATTGAATGTCCTCCACTAATAATACATAACCACATTCCCATTGGGTACCTCCCTAGGTACCCTATATTACCTCCCTAGGTATACTACAACTTTGCAGGAGCCTAACATCATTTTAAATCAATAAACATGTACGATTCCTAGGGAGATTAACAATTGTAGTGCTTTGGCATCCATTGATATTAGCAAGAACATGTTTCTGGTATTATTCCTAGGGAGATTAGAAACTGTAGTGCTCTAACATCCATTGATCTTAGTAACAACATATTATCTGGTATTATTCCTCGGGAGATTAGTAACTATAGGGATTTGGCATCCATTGGTCTTAGCAAGAACATGTTTTCTAGTATTATTCCTAGAGAGATTAGCAATTGTAATGCTCTGAGATCCATTGATCTTAGTAATAACATGTTTTCTGGTAATATTCCTTGGGAGATTAGCAACTGTAGGGCTCTGACATCCGTTGATCTTAGCAATAACAAGTTTTTTGGTATTATTCCCACAAATTTACAAAACATGCGGATCTTGAAATACGCAAATTTGTCTTACAATAACTTTTCAGGCATTCTTCAAGAGTGTAGTCTGTTTTCCATTTTGGATCCAAAATATTTTGCATGGAATTCAAACTTGTGCCGACCACGCTTGGGAAGTTTCACTTCTCATGTCAATAGGTCGTGATCTCAATCCCACTTCAAGCGGGGCCTTCTCTTAGAGTTGGGTCCTCTGCTCTTCTATTCGTTGTTGGTAATTGGGATAGCCATAAATAAAGCTAGAGTTGTCAAGAAAAAAACTGACACAATGTTGTGGGAAATGACAACCTTCAAAAAATTGAATTTTGGGAACGACGACATTGTGGAATGCATAAAAGAAGAGAACGCTATCAGAAAAGGAGGAGAGAGAGTCGTGTATCGAGGCATCATTCCCAATGAACAACAAATTGCAGTGAAGAAACTTACGGGGATTGGCATAAGATCTTCAAATGATCATGGTTTCTCTATAGAGATCAAGACTCTTGGAAACATTCGCCATAGGTACATAGTTACTTTGCTGTCCTTTTTCTCCAATAATGACACTAATCTTATGGTCTATGAATACATGCCTTACGGAAGCTTGGGGAGGGTGTTGATCTACCACGAAGAGAGAGAATCAAAAAGAGAAATCAGATCTCTGTAAAATGCTCAGATGATACACAATAGAAGTTGGAACAAACAACATCAATCTTGCATTCCATTCAATAGCTTCCTTTTACAATCAAGATGAAACAAAAAATAGGAAATATTTCCAAAACGGAGACGCACCTCCACATAAAGTGTTTCTAAAAAAAAACCAGAAATCTACGCAACCCAAGACACGGAGGCGCCCAACCCCAATCTAGCTATTTTTTTATAAACTTTATTAATTAATACTTCATCTTTAGAAACATAACATACCACTACAAAAATGACACCAACTCTATGACAAAAACTGGAACTGGAATAAACAAGGACTGGCAAAGCTAAAATCATGGTGCGCTCTGCTCCATGGGATGCCCATGTGGCCCAATTCCTCCCTGTTTGGAGTCGAAAACATCCCCTTCTTCTTCCACGAGATGAGGAAATTTTTTTTTGAGTTTGACTGCTGATATCCATCATGCTTGTGCTAGAGTATCTCCTTGTCTTCCCACAAGATATGAAACATACTCGGTAGAACGAGTCTGACGAATGCGCTGCTCCAACATGGTGTCCTCTAGAAGAGGTGGTTGGAAATCCTGAATGTTATCCACCGGATGCTGCATTGGAACCACTTCTTCGAGAAGGGACAACTCAAATAAATTCATATTGTTGACGTTCATAATATCATGAATTCCTGACTGCGGAAGAAGATCCAGATGGTAGGCATTATCACCAATGCATTCCAACATTGTGTATGGTCCATATCGCAAATGATGCAAATTATGATGTTACCCTTTGAATCTATGTTTTTCCAACTGAGGCCACACTTTATCTCTGTGTTGGAAAACCAAAGGTATTATGTGCTTATCATGTCTTTCTTTGGCGCAAGCTTGGGAAACTTGCAATGCTTATGTTACCTGCGCATGATGGTGAGCAACTCTGTGTATGTATTATTGAGCAAATGTTTGCTCTTTTTGTTGATGTACTGATCCCTCAGAAGGGAGAATCAAGGGCATCTCAGAAGGGTCCAAAGGTTGGAAACCGACATAGACTTCAAATGGGGAGTAAGCAATCAATGAATGGGAAGACTGGCTATAACTATGTTGGATACTATGCAGGTAGCTATCCCATAGTTTGTTCTTCAAAAAATAGGTGTCGAGATAGTGAAGTAGAACTCAATTAACCACTTTGATTTGGCTATCCGTTTTTGGATGCAATGCCATATAGAATTTGACGTTTAAGCTAAGAAGAGATCAAAGGGTGGGCCAAAAAATGCTAAGGAAATGAGAGTCATGGTTAGAAGTAATACTTTGAGGTAATCCAAAGTGTGGCCAAACATTGTGAAAAAATAGCTCAGTAGTTTGGACAACAAAGGTAGTTTTGTGACATGGGATAAAAAGAGTCATCTTTGAGAAATGATAAACAATAACCCAGATCGCACCATGCTTGTGAAGAGTGGTGATGAGACCGCTAATATAATCCATCGATATGGATTCCCAAGGGTGAGCATGGATCGGGAGGGGCTGGTACATACCATGTTTCCTATTAGATGGTTTAGCTTGAGAGCAGAGAGAACAAGAGTGTATGAATCTTTCTACTTGTCTAGATAAGGTTGGCCAAAATAAATGGTGGGTGAGACTAAGTATGGCCTTTGTGGTGACAAAATGACCCCCACATGTAGGTGTGTTATCACTAGAAGTCACACTTAGACTGTTGCAAGTGCAAACCTAGTACCCATAAAAATGTGAAAGATAATTGTTTATAAAAGGTGGCAAATGGATGGAAAATTCAATAAAGAATGTCAACAACAGATAACTCCATACAATATACACCAACAATTAAGGCCTTGAATAACTTCAGATCAGGTTTTTAAGAGATAAGGTAGGTAGGTGGAAGACTTGATAAGAAATGTGTAATATGCATATCATCTACATCAGGTAGCAATAACACACATGTGAAGAAAAAATCTCTAAGATAAGAACTTATTAAAATCAAAGAGAAAAAATATGATATACTTGTAAACAATATCACAATAAATCCTTCATTGCAACATAGATACAATCAACTAGATGAATCATTCAATCGGACTATAATCAGAATAAGATAGCAAAAATGTGATAAGAAACAAGACTGATTTCCATTATCCAAAGTGTCTTAGGTCTGATCCATACAATAGGAGAAAAATCTCTACTACATAGACAATATCAAAATATGAGTCTTCTCTCAAACCATTTGAACCCTCCTTCAATATTACAATGCTCATATTATAGCGTAGACTGTCATTGAAAGATTTACAATTCGAGTAACAACTTCTTCATAGGATCCCTGTGCCTAAAGGTGGCGTGGACACATGTGTACAACAGAAAGACAATAGAATGCTACATTTCAGGATGATATTGGCAATGTTTGCAACATCTTCTTTATAGCTGATGATGTGTCCATTTGAGTGCATTCTCTTTAGGCAGGTGGTCTCCTAGCTCAAAACTGACCTTCATAAAGTTGGTGTGCATATATCCTGACATCTGGCAACTGCTCTTCCCTCCAAAACTCCAAAAAAAATTAGTTCACAGCGTTGTGCTACGAACTTTCTTGTAGCAGCCAGTTCGCAGTGCGAGTCGCTCTGAACTTTTCTGTTGTGGCTTGTTTGATTTTACAAATTCTTAAAACATCCCAAAACTATCTCAAGTGTCCCAAAATGTTGTAACATCTTCATAATCTTGGTACCTGACTATAAGAAAGCATCAAACTAGCTAATCATGGTTTACAAAACATAGTCATCCTCAAAAAGTTGTAAAAATGCATAGAGCATGAAATTTGACCAAAATGATGTTGGTTATGGAGGTTCAACATATTCATTTTTTAACTCTGGAGCTTCTCCCGGTAGCAACCTTGGCCAGCATGTCCAAGTTTCTCTTGGCCAATTCTTCTTTAAAGGGTTGTAGTTTTGCCTTTAACTTTATGATTTGAGCTTGATGAGATTTGTTTTGTCTATAGAGATTTCTGAGCTGCCTATGGAGGGGCAATAATCTTTTGGCTAAAAATCTAGCCTTATCAATGGTCTCATGGTACATGCCCATCACTCCCTTAATCTTGTTCCTTGAATCCAAGTCTTCCTTTTTCAATTTATCAGCTTCAACCCTTGCTTCTTTGAGTTGCCTCTTGAGCCTCTTGAAAGTGGGATTACTTTCATGCTGAGGAGTAATGATATCAATAATTTCAATGGGATTCTCAAGAGATTTGGATTTACCTTTCCTCTGGGCTTAAGTCTCTGCTGCATCATCCTTCACAGGGAAATTTTGCTTGGCTGATACTCTAGTAAAAGGCCTCCTAGGCTTAACCTTTTCTGCAACAATGGGTGAAGGAACCACAAGCTTTCTTCCTCTCAAGCTTGTGGGCTTGCTTGAAGGAGACTCCATAGGAATGGAATTTGCCATCGGTGAATCTTCCCTATGTGAAGGTTGTGAAGGCCCTCCTACTTCTGTTTCATTTTTGGATGTGTCATCTTTATCAATCATAGCACCCCTTTTCTTCTTGCTAACCTATGAATACACATTCCTCTCAACAAGAGTAGGACTTTGTATCTTGGACCATGGAGTGGGAGAAACATTTAACTGAAACTATGATGAAGTGAGGAATTTTTCCCAATCAATGTTTGTCTTTCTCAAATCTTCCATCACTAACATCTTAATAAGGTCAGAGTGAAAGACACCGGTGTCTACTTTCTTAGACTTGGCTTGAACTCTGTCAACCATCTTACCAATGCTTCTAAAAAGATAAAAAGGGAGGTTCATTGCTTCTTTCCCTGTGAAATGTAGCAGCATCCTGATGTGGTATTGGTATACCATGTTAAACCTCCCCTCATAGGTGAAATACCTCTAGATAACCTTCAACATTTTATCAAAACCTTCAAGCATGTGGCTTCTAGGTACCCGTTTGGAAAAGTTGTCCCCTTGATACTCTGGCTTAAGGAATTCCTTAGAGAAGGAAGCATTTAATGACATTTCCTTGAACCACTTTTCTCCAGTATTGGGTATCTCTGTTGCAATAGAGATGGAATGTTATGAAACCTCAAATTCTAACATATCCACTTTGGTTTTGGTCCCATTTAAGTTGAGTGCATATTCTCTGGCTACCTCTGGATGCCCCCTCTGCATCATTTGATAGAAATTAATGCAACCTACCCTCTCAAAGGCTTCCCTGATCAAAGGTTCAGAGTCAGGCAGTTGCATGTCATAGGAATCTATCCTTGCAATCTCCCCTCCCTTGTGATTTTTCTTATGATGTTGACTATCCATAACTGCTGCTAGAAGAAAGCTTTTCTATGAGTTTTAATGACAACTAAATGTGTGAAAATGGGGAAAATAGGAAATAGGTTCTGATGACAAAAATTGTTTTCAATAGGATGACCTTGTGCAAAGCTTCATACACCTCACTCTATACACATTTAGGAATGAGATAGGGCATTCTTCAAATAGGAGGGATAAGGAAAAGTCATTGGATGTTATAACTAAAGGGAGACAATATAAATCTCTCTGAAACATTGTTTTTTCATAAATATAAATATCAGTTACAACATGATAATGTATGCAATCTTTAAACCTGGTTCAATAGATAATCAATCACATATTTAAAGTTTGATAGGGGTGCAGATTCACTCTTTCAAAAACTGAATTTTTTAAAGATGCAGAAGATGAAAGTTTCAGTTGTGTTGGAACAGAGGTTTCACAACGCTCTTTTTGCTATGCTAGAGTATTAGTTTGCAGCGCTCGAGGAAATTCAGTGGAACAAGTGAATTCTGAGCAGTGGGAAATATGGATGAGGTCTAAAGGTGACCCGGTCTAGTGAGAAAGGTTCAGAATATCATGGAGTTGAGTTTGAAAGCTAGCAACAAAGAAAATGGACAGTTTGCAGTGCTAATAGATAAACCAACAAAAACCCCTCTCTCAACCTTTAAACAACATGGAAACTCTCATGAAGTACCTGGTGGACCTAGGCTTGATGCTGATGTCTATGAATTTGAACAGAGATGTATGCACGCTATCCAACCTCCAACCCTCCTCTTCAACCAATCTGCAACGGATGTCTACCAGTTCACAACACCTGATTCAAGAAGACGCAACCACCATCCATCCTGAGCGAGTCCACGATGTCATCCTCACTCGCTTAAATAATAATATTGTTCCATCTATCATTTTTGGTTACTCTTTAGATAAGATATCGTCAACTAATTCAAGTGTTTGGAAAACCCTATATGATTCCCTTCTTAAAATCTTAAGAGTTCAAGTATTTAGAATTCTTATTATTTAATTATATATTAAAATAAAACACTGTAGATGTTGGCATGTGTGTTTCAAATATTTATTTATTTTATTTAATTATATATTAAATAAAACTCTGCCGATGTTGGCATCTATGTTTCAAATATTTATATGAATTTATTGTTATTTAATTATATATTAAATAAAACACCACTCATGGTTTCCTCTGCGTTCGAAATATTTGTTAACTAAAGGCCACTTCCAACCGGATACAATGCATTTCTACTTATTACATTATTTGATTATCAATTAAAATTAAAACTCTTGCTAGCAATAATGTATGATAGATTATATGCGTTGTCTTGTGATTAAAATAACTCCATTTAACATTTTGAATATATATTACATTTATATATGTGGGGGGGGGGGTATTATTTTGTTTTAGAAGAGTTGTGTAATACCAAAAATACAAAGGAGGTTGTAATTTAAATTATTTTGTCAAAAAGATAATGAATTTGTCTTTGTTTCTTTAAGTACAAACTATGTGATAAAACTTTAAAATTACATGAAAAAGTACTATTTTTCTTGCTTGAGGTGGACTTCAACTTGCACAATATCCTAAGAGTGTGATCCAACATCATCCAATTGCTTCTCTTTCTTAATGTTAATTGTAAATTTGAGGACACCTATGCCATATTACAATGTTCTAGGTTAAATATTTTATGAAATGAAGATTTTTTCTGGGGATATTTACCTGAAATCCGGTCAGGAATTGTTGGATTCGTAGATTTAAGTGATTATTTCTGTAGAATCTGAGTGCCCTGGGAGTTTTTCAGCATGCTGAATCCATTTCTGCATTCATAAATGAATTTTGAACAACAAAAAATAATGATTCGCGTAAATTTATATAGTCAGATTCCAGCGAAAAAAGCCATTTCGTAAAACAGTTAGCCAACGCCTTTTACTATTTTAGATTTAGCAAATGTTGTGTTCTTGGTTGTCGTCCTATGAGACCAAGGAGTCATCACATAGGAAGGGTCATTTGATAAGATGGAGTTCTCAATAGGAGTTTATATAATTTATAGAGAGAGTCAAAGGTGGGTTATTATCCTCCCAACGAGAAACTATAAAGATTGAACCTACACATTGAGTTCCCAGTGTTTCCCTATGTGAACCCCATGAATTCATCAGACTCCTTTTCCCATTCATCAATCTATATAATGTTCTTGGTTGTGTTGACCACACATGTCCCTAGCATTATTTTCCTTTTGGACATTTTGGGAAAATTTTTCTTTCCACCTGAACCAACATAGAGTCTAGTTCATCACACTGTGATGTTCTTTTGTTACCAGTCTTTCACATTTTTTCATCCCACACTTCAAATCTTCAAGCTCATGTAACACACAACAACCCTGTATGTATTGGTAGTGTTCCATCCCAAAATCATTGGTTACCAAAAACTGGTATGAAAAAGAACCCCCTAAAGTAAGAAATCGAAACTACAACTCACAAATGCTTCGATGGTTGGTAAGGGAAATCCAAGGCTCACATCAGGCCTCACAAACACAAACTCATTGATCGGGCACCGAATAAAAATTACCATGGGCAACCAATATTCCATAAAACTAGAGACCAAATACACCAAAGACTAGAGACCACATACTCAAGATCCGAACACCAAATACATTAAGGAGAAAAGATATACCATATTCACGGAAGCTCATTAACCAACATTTCAATTTGAAACCATTACAGTTGTTGATTCTAAGAGAATTGAAGCCAACTGTTGTTGACCCTAACAAATCTCCTAGGCAAAACTAACTATGTTTCCTTCTCAGTTACCAACGATAAAAAAAATGAAGTCATAATCTATGTTTAAT
This sequence comes from Picea engelmannii, assembly GCA_009831015.1. Lineage (NCBI taxonomy): Eukaryota > Viridiplantae > Streptophyta > Pinopsida > Pinales > Pinaceae > Picea > Picea engelmannii. Next base: position 66,962 of record ML788421.1, read on the forward strand.
ACCAACAAATCATGTAATTCCCAAGGCATAGGTCGTCGAAACCCACATTAATTCTTAGACTCTTCCATTGTACACTTCATTAAGGCTCACATCTATGAGATATGAAAATAATATGTAGGAATTCCTATATAATAACTCACCATTCCATCATCATTGCATGGAGGGACAAGTATTGGGTGAATGAGAATTGATCATGAGATACATCTTTATTAAGGTTAGGGGAGAAGTGACCCCATTTACCTCAAAAAAACCTTCTTCTAATTGAGCTCCATGCTTGGCTAACACATTAGAGAGTTTATTTTTCCCACAAAGAACTTGATTCAAATTCTCAATCACCTCAAATTCTTGAGTGACTTGAAGAATACTTTGTACAAGAAAACATATCTTGAAGTTCTTTAGAGGGAAATTGAGATGGAGGGAGAAGATAACAATTGATAAGTCGCTCACTATATAAACTCTACAAACCCCCTTAAAAAATGGAAAGACCTTGAAATAAAGTTAATGGTTCAACCTCATTGTTTGTTGAGATAATTAGATTAATATATATTTCTTATAATGTTTATTTATATATAACTCAATATTGAAATTAATAAGGCACAAAGGTGTTTGAGAATTGAACACAGAGATAAAGAGAGGAGCATCACATTTGTTCTAAAAGGAAACCCATATGTAACAATAAAAACCCATAAAATATAAGAGATTATAATAGGTTCCATACTTTATTTAATTGGCCAAAGGCCTCTTTCATAGTTTTACAAAGGGCACATGAGCTAACTACCCAAAATAAAGAATTAATAAACTAAATACATGCATCTCAAAAGATGAAAGAAAATAATAAATAATGCAATTGCATGTAGCTTGAAGGCTGAAAGAAATGCTAAAGAATGCAATGCACACAATTCAAGGGCTAAAAGATGCAGCTACTCTAGCAAACTCTGCTATTGTTATTGAGGTATGAATTATCAATAGGGGGTGTTCCTTCTTGGAGGGGCATACTCACTAAGGATGCACCCATGTTCTATATTAGTTCCTCTCGATTCGGATCAAAAGCATCCCCACTTTCCTCTTAGTTTAGGAATGGATCTAGGGAGAGGAAAATGATTGGTTGAAACATTTGTCCATGCTATGTAGTGTACTGCAGGAAACAATGATATTGTAGGGAGAGTGATGCGATTATCAGATGCTACAGTTCTGAAGATCTACTCATGTTGCAACAATGTTTACCCTATGAGTGAAATGTTGTGCTACAATAATGATATTGTAGTTTTGTAGAGAGAGATCTTGCCAAGTGAGAAACTTCATTCCATAAATGAAGTGGAACATCGAGGGAGATGGACTAAGATATATGCACATCAGAGATAGCTACACCATTATGTTGAAGAAAATATGGATGTTGGTGAAGTGTATAGAAGTTGATGATGTGTGTGTGATAGATATTTTTGGATTATCTACATTTTCGTTCAGAGGAGAATATAGAATTGGAGTAGTCAGACTTACTTCCTCTTGTGTGGAAGCAATGGGTAACTACAAAAGGAACCAAATGTGTTTACTTAAGTGTAGAAGGAAAAGTGGCATGTGAAAGCAATATGAAAGAGAATATTTACCATGTAATGAGGTCAAAAAATACTCCTGCTCTTCTAGACAAGTATGAGTGAGAAAAACTATATAAGGATGATTAGAAATAATGCACCATGCCTCCTACAAATAACATTAGAGATTCATGGTATTAGGTTCATGGATGCCCTAATGAGAAAGAATCTGAATTAGGCAGTGTGTAGATTGTCTTGATTGGTGTGGAATGGATCTAGTCTACGTGTGAGATTCCATTGGAGCGGTAATGGTGTTATAAACTAATGTCGATGGAATAACATGAGAATGTGCATAACCATTGTTGTGCTACAATGAGGTATCCCACTATTGCTTCAGAAGGTGCACATGACATGCTGCAAAAGCTAATTGAGTTGTTTCTTCCAGGTTGTAAAAAATAAGCAAACTCCAAAAATAATAGCTCATAATTGATATGGGATACATTGTAGATGCCAATGGAGCACCAATGTAGATGTAAAGAAAGACTTGTGGAGTATAAAGATGAAGAGAAAATGTATGTCTGAGATAGTTTTTCACTAAAGGGTGTAGAATGGAGCTTGAAAGAACTATAGATACACTAAGAGGGGTAGTGTGTATGTAGGAAATATTTGATTGAGTGGACATATCAATAAAATGTTGCGGCTAAGGAGTTGTTGTTGATGCAGAAAGAATAGTTGTACTACTATTGATATTCTTGGAGTTCTGAAGGCTCAGAATGGGTGGTTTGTAATGAGGTAAAACATGTAGCTAATGAGAGACAATGGCCGGAGTAACAATTGTGTATAAGATTGTAGTTGCAAGGTGATGGTGTTGGTAAATCCCACTATTTGGTACCAAAGAATTGCACGATGAAGAATCTAGTATAGATGATGTAGATCTTATTATTATAGTCATTGAGAGCACTAGGAGAAAAAGAGTGTGAGGTAGAGGGATGGAGAGTGAGGAAAAGGAGAGCCAATGGGTGTAGAGATAATCTAAGAGTCATGAAAATGTGTTGGGGTGGAAGGATGATGACGATAATGTACCAAATAAGGGCTTTGTAAGAGGGATGGAGTGATTGGATGTGTTGTGTGGATGTGAGTTAAAACTGAGAGAGAAAGACATTTATTTAAGCTAACTTTCTAAGTTACGACATGGAGTAGAGGTATTGCAACAATGGTGACTTCATAGGTTTTTCCATTTTTAATAAGGTGATAACTATTGTAAGGGGCATTGTATAAGGTGTTTTAGTGTTATTGATATGGGATGCCCAAGAGTAAATTAGAACAATCAACCATGTCTCATAAAGTTCCTATGGAAAAGGTGACCACACATTGTTTATTAATGAGTATATGACGGTCTTATTTTTGTACCCAACCCAACTGACAAGGAGAGAAGTGTGTGGTAGTGGGAAAGAGAAGATACTTGAAAACATTATGGGAAATAAGGTTATTTTGGCTTTCATTATTGAGGATCATGGTGGGAAGTTCATCTTTGATTTAAAAATTGTGAGTACAAATGAGTGTTGGGTATGTGTTATATTCTTTGCATGACTAGACCTCCAGGTTGCGTCAGAGGCACATGGGTTTGGGGGCAGTGCCCTTGATTTTTATTTTTTTTTGGCATTTTTGTGTCCATTTTTAGTGGTTTTTCGGCACATGGTTATAGTAGATGGTTTTCTAATTTTGATTTAGGAATTAGGGTTTTTGACTAATTCAGGTCAA
>ML788421.1:72189-98644 GCA_009831015.1 Picea engelmannii
TGTCATCTAAAGAAAAAACTTCTTCCTTTGTAGGGACAATAGGAATGGTTTCCATGGAATTAGGGAACTCGTAAAGACTTTTAAGGTAGGAATTCCAGTCCGTTAAGGGAATCCTATTATTTTCTTTAGTATTGTGTTTTAGAGTTTGGCTCCAGAACTTCTTAGGATCCAACTTGTATAGTTGTGAAAGTTGCTCTTTCCTTTTATTGATATAGTATCTTTTTTTCCTTTTAATTAGGGCTTTGTACGTATTGATCTTATCGAGTTTTAAGGACTCATTCAAAGAATCCCCAATGACTTTCCTAGCAATTTTACATTCTTTATCATACCAGGGGTTGGTCGTTCTATTATTCTTTTTATAGGACACCTCGAAAGAGAACTTGTTAATAAAAGTGGAAAGGGTAGTTGTAAAATTATGATAGAGTTATTCAATGTTGTCCTTATAAGTTAGGAGGTTTAATTTAATATTTAAATCCTTTAAGAAAATGTCAACTATACTTTTGTCAAAGCTAAAATTCCTTTGATTATCATAATTCTCTTCAATGGTGCTCCTATGCATGGAAAATTTTAGAGTTAGGGTTAAAGGTTTATGATTAGAGTCAGGATCATGGTCATTTAAAAGGTCAAAAGTTGTTATTTGGTTGGAAACGGGGATATCATATATCACATAATCTACAACACTACTACCTAGCCCATGAATACAGGTCATCTGGTTGGAGTTTGGCCACTTCATTACTCCATTGCAAATTGTTAGGTCTTGAAAGATGCAAAGCTTGATCAGCTTGACCAACTCAGTACCAAACAAATTCTCAATTAGGTCTTCAGAGCTTCTTTTGTAGCTATTAGATAAAACAAGGTCTTCATCTAGCAATAAAGAATTATGGTTGGAGTCATTACTTAAAAGAGTAATTTGTTTAGTTGCAATCCTAACATTAAAGTCTCCTAGCACGAGGATATTACCTTCATTTTTCAAATTATAAATATCTTGTTCTAAATTATTATAGGGACAATTTTTATCTAGATTATTTTTCTTATAAAAAGTAGAATTAATAGGTGCAAAATAACAAATTGCTATATACATCTTCTTAGTCTGAAATTTATATCCAAATGTATTGATTAAGAGGGTCAATCTTATGAAGTTGAATGTGAGGAGAAATGTTCTTTCTAATATAACAAGCTACGCCTCCTATCCCTCTATGGTGGAATTTTTTGTTCCATACCAACCTCAAAAAAAACCCTTCCATGCTAGGAACCTTAGACTCCTCATGCTCCCAAATTTCAACTAGATAAATAAATATGTGTTTATATATATATATATATATATATATATATATATATATATAAACAGACTCATTTTCAAAATGATACAACTCGAAAATGTGACTGAAGAGACTTTATTGCAAAGACGTTTCTACCATAGTGATACTACGACGTTTCCAACCTTATTGCAAAATCTGAATAAGAATTTTTCTTATTTTATTCACTGACTACAGCAATAATTATAATATTCAGTTTCTAATATTCCCTCAACGATGATCTTGGCCCACGGATTTAAATAATTTGAAACTAGATTTTCAAGATGGTCGTCTTTCTTTTTGGAACTTTGAAAACATGGAATGGAAGGAAGAATTCGTTGTATAAGGATTTTCCACACGTTGTTTAAATTTCAGGGAAACCCAAAAAGTTAACCCTTTATCCTAACATCAAAATTTCCAATGGAGGGAAGACTAGCCAGCAATTCAGTGAATGAATAGTAATTATTACAGACAACCGACCTCACAATTGGGTATTTGACAATCTGTACTGTTAACAGGAAGAGGTGCCTGGTTCCATAGTCGTTGGACCTCTACTTCGTTGCAATGACACTAAGAGTATTGCCATTGTAGATTTCAGTACAACAAGATGAGCCTACAAAAATTTGCCATGCAGATCTCTGTTTTCCTCATTGCCTTCTTTCTATACCCACCATATGATATCCCCAATTCTTCATTATCTGGAGATACCAGAGTCCTGATTTCAATGAAATCAACAATGGACGATTATTATGGTATGTTACATATCTGGACAACCTCCAACAACACCACCCATTGCTCATGGATTGGCGTCCAATGTGACCATCTCGGCCGAATAGTAGCGCTAAAGCTCTCCTGGACGTATCTTTCAGGCCCATTCCCCAAAGAGGTCACAAACTTGCCAGCCCTCCGTTTGCTCAACGTCTCCTATAACCACCTCCATGGAAGTCTTACCTCCAAGATATCAAAATTGAAGAAACTAGAGGCCCTCGACGTCTTTTACAACTATTTGTCAGGGGCACTTCCTCCTGAGATTGGAAATTTGAGCAAGCTTTTCCATCTCCATATCGATGGTTGTGGTCTGCGTGGTTCAATTCCTTATGGGATTGATGGTCTGAAAAATCTAGAGACATTGTCTTTGTAAGCCAATGGCCTCACTCGTGAAATACCCAAGGAATTCTGGAAACTCAACGAGTTGAGAGAGCTGGATCTTTCAGAGAACGGACTACAAGGAAGGATTCCATCTTTCATTGGGGACTTTCCAAATTTGGAGGTTTTGGGTCTTTCGTATAACGATTTCACAGGTCTCCTGCCTCAACAACTAGGCGTAAGTGGAAATGTACTGCAAGTGGATGTTTCTTCCAACAGACTGACTAGTTCCATCCCTCCAAATCTCTGCAATGATGGAAGGTTGCAGATATTGACAATAGAAAATAATTCATTTGTGGGCCCGATTCCTGACTCTTTGGGCACATGCAATTCTCTGGTTCAAGTTCACATGCAGGGAAATTATTTAAATGGTTCGATTCCTGCAAACTTACTATACTTACCCAAGATGAATGTGATCCTATAAAATCACTCCCGAGTCGATGAGTGTTTTCCTGAACATATCCCATTCTGAAGCCAATACGCCCTCCAGGCCCAGATCAATACTATTCACCCAATAAACACAAATATTTTGTTCATTTAATGGGTTCCGTGCCTGTGCCAATGTCAATATATCTTTTTCTTTTAATGCTTCCTGTAGTGGGATTGATAAAATGGAACTATCCCCCATCCCCAAGAATCGATCCTTCCCTAGAGCCACTACTGTTCTGGGATTCCAGCTTATTCCATGTAAAATAAGATAAACCACCTTCAATAATTCTTATTCCATGTAAAATAAGATAAACCACCTTCAATAATCCGCTGCAGACTTTTGAGACTCTGTTATGCACAAATGAACTAGATCTTATCCATGTAGTGACATACCTGTTGTTAAGATATTTTTGAATGATAATCTTATGCCAAACACCTTTCCCCATAAGAACTCTCCAGAGGGTAATCTCTTCTAATGCTTTTTTGAAATAAAAAATATTGAAAATGCCCCAACCCCCCATCGATTTTGGAACTGAAATCTCTTCCCATGGTGGGTGACATTGTCTCGTTTCCACAAGAAATTGAACATCATCTTCCTCAGCATGTTCAAAACCGAGATAGGTACTACTTCCATAGATAGCCAATAGACCGACTGACTTGTTAAAACTGCTTTCAACAGAGTTAGACGCCCACCCAACGACAACCATCTATAACACCAGTTATTGATTCTCTTTTCAATTTTTTTTAGTAGCCAATTCCATTCTTCCATGCGTTGTGCACCCGCTTTGAGATAAAATCCCAAATATTTGAAACCCAGGTCCATCAAAACAAACTTAAAAGGGAAAACAACTTTGAAAACATTAAGATCCAAATTGGTTAATCCAACATGATCAAAAGTAGATTTTACAATATTGATTTGTAAGCCTGATGTTAAACAAAAGAAATTCAGGATTTTGTCAATCTCCCACCACTCCTGCATAGTAGCCTTTGTTAAAATGACCACATCATCAACAAAAAGTATATGTAAAATTTTTAAAGATCTGGAAACCGATATACCTGTCAATAAACCAACACTTTGACTTTCTTTCAGAAGGAGACTCAATCCTTCCATAACTAGTATGAAGAGTAAAGGGGATAAGGGAAAACCTTGTCGCAGTCCTCTGCAACTCTTAAAGAAATCCATAACTTCTCCATTACCAAGACTGAATATGAAGTGGAGACCACACAACTCATAATCTAGTTGGTCATATTGATTCCCATACCTATTTGTAGAAGAATTAATCTCAATAGAACCCAATTTACACAGTGATATGCTTTTTGTAAATCAAGCTTTAATACCAGAGCTTTGGTTTTCTTCTTATTTATGCTATGGACACATTCATGTACTATACCAATGACATCCTGTATCTGTCTCCCCAGGATAAATCCCAACTGCTCTTGAGAAAATGATCTAGAGAGAAAAGGTTTTATATGATCTGCTATAACCTTTGAGATAATCTTATAGCACCAGTTACAAAGGGAGATCAGACGAAAATCTCCAAAGAGATGTGGTTTGTTTAGTTTTGGGATTAGAGTGATAAAAGTAAAATTTAAATCTCTTGTAATAAACCTTTTTTGTCTAGACTCCTCCACCATTCCAAGAAGATCCTCCCCTACAATATCAAAAAAATCCTTGAAAAATTTGGCAGTCCAGAGATCTGGGCCCGGACTTTTGTCAACTTTAAACTTGGATAAAAATTTCTGAAGTTCCTTCAAGTCAACCGATTTATATAAGGCCTCTACTTCCATATTATTTATCATATCTTTAAACAATGCAACCACCTTAACTTGTTCTCTTATCGGAGGGACCGTCCTGTCTTTATAAAAATCTTTAAAATGGTGAAAAGAAACTTTTTTTAAATTTTCCTGTCCATTGTGTGTCTGACCCTCCTCATCCTTTAACTCCCATAGAAATTTTCTATTCCTCCTAAAACTCACATAACTATGAAATAATTTAGTATTTTAATCTCCATTGTGTAACCAAATGGCCCGACTGCGCTGACGCCATTGTTCCTTTGTTTCAAGTAGAATCTTTGATCTTTCTTGTTCCAATGACTTAAGAGACTGATCACCAAAATTAATATAGATGCCATTAATTGGATTTTGTAATCTAAAAGTTATCTCTTTTTTCAACTCAGTGAGTTTACAGTTTTTTCGGTGCCTCTCCTCCTTTTGCCAGGTTCTTGTTAAAAATTTTAAATCCTTTAGTTTCCAAACAAGTCTCCTTTGTATTCCATCCTCCAGTACAGTAGATACTTAGGATCTCTCCAGAGTTTTTGTACTATCTCAGTAAATATTATTTATGTCGACCACAATGGATTAAATTTGAAAGGAAAAGATTTAAAAGACGAACATGAATCAAGATGTAATACAATTGGTGCATGATCAGATATGTAGGGACACTCAACCAATGCCCTATATACTCCCACTGATGCCAAAATATCTTCATAAATAAGCGAGCGATAAAGTCGCTTAGAAATAGACTCAGTACTAGCTCGACCATTCCTCCAGGTTGGCACCAAAGTCCCAGGAACAATATCTATCAAATTATTCTTATGGAAATAATTACTAAAAAATTTGGCCAAGGTACCCAAAGTATTTGTTCCTCCCCATATCTCCCCAGAAGAGAGGGTCAAGTTTAGATCACCAACAATTACTAAATTATTTAGTGCTAAAAGTCCATACTTCTCCAGCGTGTCCCATAACTGTTTACGCTCTGAGAATGGCCCATAGATATTAAGAAATGATATCTGCCTCTTACTTTCCACATCCAAGCCTATCAATAACATCCCACCACAAGTGAGATAGTGAATCAACTCAAAGGAATTCGGGTCCCATGAGACTAATAAACCCCCAAATTTACCCACAGAGTTTACCACGCAACAGTGCCAACTAGGACTTAGTAAACGAAAAAAGGCACGAGATTTCTTTGCATGGACTAAAGTCTCCCGAAGAAAAACAATAATAGGCCGCACTTTATCAAGAAGTCCCTGGACAGAGGATAATTTTAGGATGCCCCCCATTCCCCTGATATTGAGTGAGATTAATAACATTATTTGGATTGTGCAAGGGCCTTCAAATCTCTAAGGGCCCCACCATCAGTGGAAGATCGTAAAGAAGGTTCGACAACCTTTTCAATGGATGCTTTTTTCCTAGCACTTCGATTTTTCATTGGAGAGTGCTCAATACCTAAGCCTCTTGACCAAGCGAACTCTTTCCCAGCCTCCCTGACATCTATACTTTTACCACTGTAATCACCAAGTTCGGTCTCTGGGACTGTTTCTAAATTACTAATAAAAACTGGCAATTTTACAGTAGAATCATTACCGCAAATGAACGGGATAAGTGAATCAAGTACCACAGTCAGATTTGACTCTTCATCTTCCGGTTCACTGTAACCAGGAAGATTAGTAGGTAGTTCCAGTTCAAGTTGACTAGAGCTCAGGATATGAGAAGACACATCTGGGGAGAAGGGCTCAAGTGAAAGGTTTTGGTCAGTATGTTTGTCAACTGACACAACCTGTCAGTTCATCTGAACCACAGGATCCATAGCTCTATAAACAGTCTGTGAAGTTGTATGTGAGTTAGAGCCCTCAACAGAGTCAACAGTGTCTCTCAAATAACCATGTACAGATAAAGGTTGCGAATCAACATCAACAATAACTTGTTTAATCCATTCAGAAGATAATACCAGTTCTCTTTCCCCAGAAGTCAGAGAATTATAAAAAGACGGACATAAGGATTGAATCTTACCTAATACTGTCAAAGAGGGCTCCAGAAAATATGATTCTCTGCCAGCAAAACCTTAAAACCCCGTATCCATCGACTCATCAGGCTGGGTGTAGTAATCTCTAAGAGAATCCATCGGCTCTTCAAAGAGCTTCTTTCCTTGACACTCTCGACGAACATGAGTAGTGCTTCTTCAAAAGCTACATCGAAATGGAACCCCTAAATAATCAAGTTTCTGCAAAATAAAACTACCTCTCCACTTGATTTCTAATGTAGCAGGGAGTCCATGTTGAACATCAATTTCCGCCATCGCCTTGCCAACCTTTCTTGCAGACGTCAAAATGTTACCTTCATCAGTCATTATAAACTTACCAAGGGAGTTCCCGATATCTTTCAAAGCGCCAACATTCCATAAAAACCAAGGCAACGCTGGGAGCAAAATCCAAATATGTCTGTGTGGGAAAAAATCAGTTTCCGGGTTAAAAGCTAATCTCCACCTTTTTAGCATTAAGCTACTTGTTCCATCCACCCAGTATGAATTCAACAATAATGCTACGTCTTCCAGGTTCCTAAAAAGAAAACCAATCCATCCTTTTGATAACATGAACAATTCAGGGACGTATCTAATAACTAGACACCAAATCTTTTCTAACCAGGCATATAGTTTTTCATCACTCATTCTATGATAGGCGAATTTGCCTACTAGGCCACATAATGCAAGCCTACAAGTATCCTCTAAACCTATGTCTGCCCCAAGAACCATTCTCTTTACTGCCTTCAAGGCTTTCCACTGTTTCCTATAAGTCCGGTCACCAAAAGCAGTCGACGAAAACTCTGCGTGGTTCTGATCTTTACGTTCACCACCACCTAAAAGTTTACAAGATTTCTGAACCAACGTAGAATCCCCTAAAGCATCATCTAATAGGGCTGGTAAAAAGGTATCAAAAGATGGATTATGTTCAGGCTTTGAAGTAGCATAGGGTTCCTTTCTTATGGAAGGTATACCAGGTGCTCTAGATGAAAAATGCTTAGGGTTCGATATCAAACTAGAAGTATTAAGGTGCGTATTAACTTCATCTATCTACCATAACACATCCATAGGCTTACTCAATAATGCCTGTACATCTGCATTAATAGTGTCCAATCTGGATGAAGCCATATGGATACCACATGGAAAATGGGAAGTTCAAGGAAGGATAAGACCCCACCTCCCTCGATAAAAAAATAAAATAAAGAATGCTGACAGGAGTAAATGCCACTTAAAGTCACTACTATCAAACTGCGAGGAAAGTTAACAAGTGTAACATGTAACCCAAAATCCGGTCTAGTTTCCAAAAGGAGAAATAACTAGATCCCGGAAACTAGAAAGACCCCTAAGCATCAAGAAGAAATGATGAAACAGGAACCATAACTATAAAAAGATGAATGGGAAATATTATCATCACTATTAAGGCAAGAATGTGTTGAAACCCTACTATAATTTCATCCATGGAATCTCTGGTTAATCTCCCACACAATAAAATTTTGAAAACCATGGCTCCAATGGTCACTGGTTTCCCTCCTTCACCTCCATACCTCCCTTACGTTGGATGCTTACTTTCTTCTTAGGAATGGTTATCACCATGCCATGGATGACGTGGACTCATAACAATATGCATTATCATCTTTCTAAGATTCCAAACCGGTTGCCTTGAAACATGTTTGTGTATAAACATGGATTAGATTTGCAGAGTTAGTGTATAAAAAACAATGAAGGACGTTAGACTCAAGTTTGAATGTACATTTTACTAGAACATGCTCTAACAGAAATTGAAAATACACCTTACGGTATGGAAAACCACCAATAAAAAACTATCAAATGCATTGATGCTCATAAAACTCCACGGCCGAGTCTGTAATAAGACCCCAAGTTCATACCCAATAAAAATAAAGATAATCTGACATTAATTATAATATTTAATAAATAAAACAAAAACTTTAGAAGACTCTCCAATTTTTAAAAAGTTAAAAACGATCAGCGATGAACTCATCGCTATAGTCCCTCCTACGGGGATTATAAAACACTTATTATCATTATTTTTTAAAATATACTTTTATATTATATCAATATAAAAACACTTATTATCATTAATTTTAGAATATAATTTTAAATTCATTCATTTATTCACTCCCAAAACAACTTTCCATAAAAAATTTATACTCATGTATGTTTTAGGTGCATGATAACTCGTTGGAAAGGTCTATCCAAGGAGTAGACATGTTTCCATCAAACTCTAACTAAAATTATATTTTGATTATGGCGAGCCCTAAAAACGTTTTTTAGGGCCTCAGAACTACCCTGAAATTTCAGGACTCGAAAAATAGAAAAAAACTGCCAAACTAAAAAACTGCCAAAATGAGCTAGTTGGAATAGGTGGGAGGCCACCGACATCCATATGGATAAATACTCCCCCATTAGGAATTAATGGTCTCCATTGCGTTGAGTTCCCCCATTAGATGAGGAAATATCTGCTGAATTTGGCCCCAGGTGAGCCACATTCCTTGGTGCAGGAGCTGCCCTACTTTGACAACTCGATAAAGATGGATCCTCTGCTGGCGAGTGCCCTTGACCAGTGTGTCCACAATATGATCATTGGATTCATGTTGTATGCAGTCAGGGTTGAGCTCTGTCAGTGTCAACTGTTATTCTATCTTTGAGGTGTCCAATAATGGTGGGAAATATGGCCGAAGGAGATCCACGTTGAACACTGGGTGCAAGCCAACGAAAGGGGGAATGTTGAGCTCAAAACCATTGTCTCCCACAGCCTTGGTGATGGTGTAAGGTCCATAACGGAGTGGCTGAACCTTCTGATGGGGCTCTATAAGGCATTCTTCCTACAAGTGCAACCAAACTTTATCTACAACCTTAAACTTATGTGGCACCCGATGTTGATCATGGCGTTGCGCTTACTTGGCATTGGACTTCTGTAAAATATCCTGAACCTGTTGGAAGATGTGTTGGATCCTCTCAATGAACCGGGTGGCTTTGTTAGCTTTGGTTGTAGTAGGTGATGAGTCGGTCAGGGTGGCCGAAAGGGGTAGTGCAATATCTATGGCACCCAATGGTTGGAATCCTAACACCACCTGAAAGGGGCTGCGGACGGTTGAGCTATCTTGGGATCAGTTGTAGCTATGTTGAACATACGGAATATTCTCATCCCATGTGCGGGGGTGCTTGGAATTGTACATGCACAGGATATGCACGATCATTAGATTGAAGACCTCAGTTTGGTCATCTGTCTAGGGGTGGAAGGCAGTGGATTTGGTGAGCTTGGTGTCCAACAGTGACCAGAGGCTAGACCAAAATATGCTGAGGAAAAAACTGTCCCAATTTGAGACAATGGTTTGTGGGATTCCAAAATGTACCCACACTAATTCAAAGAAGAGCTTGGCACTGGCCTCCGTTGTGATTCTCTTCTTGTAGGTGGCTATACTCGCCATCTTGGAAAAGCGATCAAATACCACATGTAGTCCATCGAGATGGATTCCCATGGCCTCTTGGGAGTAGGTAGAGGGGTGTATTGGCCCTGTTTCTTATTGGTTGGTTTGGAAATAGCGCAGGAGGTGCAAGACCTGATGTAATTGCTGACATCCTGTTGAAGTTTCGACCAGTAGAAATGTTACTGCAACACTGTGACTATATTTATGAGCCCACCATCCCTCGCCTATCAACTGCTTCTCTGAGAAACCTACATGTCAAATTGCAAGGAAGCCCTGTGTCTATAACTAAAACCCCTGTTGTTTTTCATAAGTCATCCAAAGGAAAACACCTAAGGCACAATTTTATTCCTAAAAAATCCTTAGAAGATGTATTGGATAATCTGAAGGATAAGGTCCTTGTTGTTACTAGTCTTGAGCCAGTTATGATTGATTCAAATTAAATTAAAATCAAGAAACAGGCTAGATGTAAAACTCAGAAAGTTCCAGATATTGATTTTAAGAAAAAAATATATCGTTGACTCGTACCCAGAATGTTGAGGAATCGACATCAAAATCGTGAAAACCCTATCCCTATTATTGATGTCGACAACCAGATTTCTGAAGATGATACCAATGCCAATGCACCACAATTCGATTTTGTATCGAATATGCCTTCTTTCTTTAAGAAACATCAAGGTTTTTCATTCATTCAACATGATCTCAAAATAATCATGGAACAACGTAAGTTACCCACTGCAGATCAGGATCATCCTTTACCAAGCATGGAACTGGTGCATTGTGAGAATTGTTTAAATTGGATCGAAGGGTATTATCGGGATATTCCTTACCTATAGGCGCATTTGAATCAAGTGGTCACTCGAAACTTAGCTCTTGAAAGAGAAAACGATTAGCTCAGGGTTTGCATTCGGTCCACTTCACACAGGGCCAACAAGCGCATTAAGAGATTGGGGAATGTGGTTATTGAAAATTCCACCAATTTCAATACTATTATAAACTCATATTTGTCTAATGATTCTCCTTCGAATTTCTGAATTGGTAAATAGATCCTTTTCATTTCATGATTTGATTATGTTTGGATAAAAAGTAAATTTGTTTTTATTTTGTTTTTATTTTAGACCAGCTACAGAATCAAAAGATTATGTAGCTTGTATTTTGATTTATTTATTTTGATTATTTCCCAAATTTAGATTTTGTTTTCCTTGTCTCAGGTGAACAACAGATTGATGTGCTACGATTAGTGGAATGAGTCATGGGTTGAACGTTTAGTGGACTAGTGATTTTTTATTTTGAAAAACAATTTTTAATAATGTAACTGTTTTGGATTGAAATACTTCAACATAATTATCTTTTTTTTTATTTTATTTTAGTAAAAGCTTATTTTAAAAAGATCTACCTCTATTTTGCATGATATGAGGAACAAATTAGAAACTTGWTTAAATAGCACTGCTTGCCCAGTGATAGGGAAAATTCCTCCTGGACCATTATGATGAACTTATTTTTTTGAAACTATATGAGAACACAGTTTACTCTTTGGCTTTCGTCCTGTGTAGACTGTGCAATGTTTTCATTGTTCTCTCATGTAATTTCTAGATGTGAAATTTTATTTGTATCGAACTAGCTTTAGTTTGTTATGCATATAATCTTTTATGTCATGTTTTTCTTTAGACGGATCATTATATTTTGGTGTTGTTGATATATGTGATTGTTCACCTATCCAAGCATTTTGAGTTTACATCTAATGTTAGGTAGTTGGCAATACCATTACTGAGAATTGGAATTTCTTTCATTTTCAGTTATTGGAAACTCTAAAAGTCACATGATATAAAATCATTTGTCTTTCTGTTGTCTTAGACTTGTTCCAGAATACAAAAAACTTCTTTGAGTTTTTTCAGGAAGTATTATGATTGCTTTTTTCATAGGTTTACACTTGACACAGTTTAAGAGGAGTTCATACAAATACAGAGAGATGAGTCTAGCTTAGTACTTTTGATCAGCGAGAGGTTAGTTAGTTTATTATTTATTTAATTTGTTGATTTGTGAATGAATAGTGATTGCATCATTTAAATGTCAAATGCTTTGTCTATTTTCATTATATCATTTACAATATTATTCATTCATTTTTTATTAGTTTGGTATTTAGAGTACTAGAATAATTTTGTTTATATTTAATCTTGTTTAGATCCATTATCTTAAAACAATTATTTTCACAAGACTTTAATTAAACCTTGTAAATTGTATATAGCTATTGTACATAAACACTGTTAGTTAAGCATTTGTAATTAAAGTGTTGATTGTTAGAGTTGTATCTTTAGTTAGTCTACATCTTTTAGTTTTTTTAGGATCTTAGTTGGCTAACAGAGCCATAAAACTCGTCAGGGTAGATTGATTCTTTTCTCTGTTTGATTTTCAACAAGAGCCTTAAACTCTTTAAACCTGTCAATGACTTCATATTTCTTCTCGAGGAAATATATCCAATTATTCCTCGAGAAGTCATCTATAAATGAGACATAGCACATATATTTTCCCAATGACGGAACCGACATATGTCCAAACACATCACTGTGAACTAGCTGTAAAATTCCTTCTTCCCTCGCTGCACCAGAGGGGAATATTACCCGATTATTCTTCCCATATACACAATGTTCACATAAATCAAAATCCAAAGAGAAGTTAGGCATACCTTCAACCATACCTTTATCGTGTAGTAGTTGAAGACCCTTCTCTCCAATATTCCCCAGTTTTTGATGCCACAGAATAATCTTTTCTTCAGAGACTGTAGGATTTCTTTCTTCTTCAACTCCAATATCGGGAATAATGGAACTATTACACCCATCACTAATAGTGCTTCCTTGCAGCTTATACATAGTTCCAAACCGAACTCCCATTAACAGCACCATTGCTCGTCGAACCATCTTGTAGGTTTCCTTTTCAAATATTTTTTTTACCCCTGCATCGTCCATTTTGCTTACAAAAATCAAATTTATGGAAAAACCTTGGATGTGAAGAACACTAGGTAGTGTTCTAATCCTTCCATCTATTAGACTCAACTTGAATTTTCCTCGTTTTATGATTCTGGTTGTCGAATCATCACCTAGGAAAATATTACCTCCATCATCCCTTTCATATCCATAGAACCACTCTGTAACACCTTGTTTCCCCGAATCTGTAAAAATAACTATACTGGCCAAGTACTGTGGCAAACTCAGAAATGTGAGTGTATGATGTGAATGGACCTTGTGAAAAAGGTCGATGAATGTAAATAATATTATGAATATATATATTGCAGGACTGCTGAGAGGTGGGTGAACTGAAAAAGAGACCGTGATGGCTGAAGAAAGGTTGTGGAAGGCACTTGGAATGGTGGCGTTAACTTCCACCGAAAACAATACTGTATTTGGTCTTCACTGGCCCAGAGAACCAAGAGCGGCTTGCTGGCCCGAAATAAATTACTCGTAGGTTGGTAGGTAAACGACTCCTCATGAGTAATGAGGGATGGGGGTAAACCGCCCATACGTAGAGTCCTCAGACTTGACCACCGTGAGGAAGATCATGCCACATGCAACCCTGCCAGAAGGGAAAAAGGCAGGAAGAGTGTGCGATCAGGCAGATGCAAGGGGTAGACAAGTGCTAAGAGAACATCGACTCTATGCTAAATTCAACAAGTGTGACTTCTTCCAGAAGCAAATACATTACTTGGGATATGTTCTATCCGAAGAAGGGATAGTAGTAGACCCTGACAAAATCAGGTCTATCATGGAATGGCCTACCCCAAAGGATGTTTCGGACATCAGATCCTTTATGGGATTAGCAGGTTACTATAGGAGATTTATAAAAGGATTTATCCAATATTGGTTGTCCAATCACTGCCCTCTAGAAGAAGGGGACAAAATTCATGTGGACACAGAAATGTGAAGAAATATTTCTAACCCTAAAACATCTACTGACCCATTCACCCATGTTGAAGATTTCCGACCCCAAAACAGATTTCCTCATGTGCACAGATGCCTATAAGGAAGGGCTCGAAGGAGTCCTTATGCAAGGAGGAAATGTGGTTTGCTATGAATCTCAAAAATTGAACGAACATGAAGTCAACTATGTGACTCATGATCTAGAGTTGGTCGTTATAGTACACGCCTTAAAAATGTGGAGACATTACCTCCTGGGAAGGAAATTTGTACTTATGATAGACCACTGTGGGTTGCGATATCTATTTGACCAACCAAAGCTCAATGCCAGACAATCTAGGTGGATGGCCCTACTTAGCGAGTTTGATTTCAAAATCAAACACAATAAAGGGATAGAAAGTAGGGTGGTCGATGCCCTTAGCAGAAGTGTGAAAACAATTCACCTAGCAGTGGTCAACACCTGTGAGACGGATGTCAAGGAAAGAATCAGAAATGCACAAGAAATAGATCCCTTCATCCAGACTGTGACCTTGTACCTACAGCAAGAACCCGCCAGAGTAAAATATGAAGGCTACCAGATGACTGAAGGAGGTCTGCTCACTCACAAAAGCAAATTGTACAGCCCCGATTGTGATGACTTGAAGAGGTTCATATTGGATGAACTACATAAGAGATCATATATTGGTCATCCGGGATACCAGAAGATGATCACGGCCACCAGGAAACAATTCTATTGTCCTGGATTGAAGAAAGACATAGCCGAGTACTTGGCCAAATGCATAGAATGCCAACAGGATAAATCAGAACACCGACACCCAGCAGGGTTATTGCAACTTTTACCAATCCCCGAGTGGAAATGGGAAACCAGCTCCATGGATTTCATCACTGGGTTACCAATCACGACCAAACAAAATGATTCCATTATGGTGGTGGTGGATAAATTGAGCAAGTCTTCTCATTTCATCCCCGTCAAATCGACTTGCAAGGCAATAGATATCACCCAGGTATTCATGAAAGAGATATTAAGACTGCATGGTATGCTGAAAGAGATCTTGTCTGACCGAGACACGAAATTTACTTCCAACTTTTGGAAATCACTGATGGTTGGTTTAGAGACCAAGTTGTTGTTTAGCATCGCCTATCACCCTCAAACCGACGGACAGACAAAAAGAGTGAATCAAGTATTAGAGGACATGTTAAGAATGCATGTAATGCATCAACCCAAGAAGTGGGAAGACTACCTACCACTGGTAGAATTCGCCTACAACAACGGCTACCAAGCATCCTTAAAGATGAGTCCCTTCGAAGTCCTCTATGGTAGGTCATGTAACACTCCAGTCAGCTGGAGTAATCCCGTAAACAATATTTCTTTTGGACCCAACATGTTGAAAGAAATGGAACAGCAAGTGACCCGGATAAAACAAAATCTGAAGGCCTCTCAAAAATGATAGAAAAGTTATACCGACCAAAAGAGAACTCCAAGAGAGTTCAAGATGGGAGACCATGTATATCTCAGAGTTAGACCTAGGAAGAGTTCCCTGAAAATGGGAGCTTGTGCAAAGTTAGCATCGTGGTATTGTGGACCCTTTGAGGTTCTAGATAGAGTGGGACCTATAGCCTATAGGCTAGCACTTCCTCCCATAGTAAAACCACATAATGTTTTCCATGTTTCATTATTGAAGAAATATGTACATGATGTTAACCATATAATTGACTGGTCTGTGATCCAGGTGGAACCGAACGAAGAATTTCTACCAAAACCTTAGTGCATACTGGACAGAAAGGAAACCTCGCGTCGGAACCGAACCATTGCACAGGTCAAGGTGCAGTGGAGACATTTTGGCCCAGATGAGGTTACATCGGAAATGGAGGATGCCATGAAATGAGCATATCCGATTTTGTTTACATCTGTACATGCATGTTATGTTGATAGATAGAACATCAAGGACAATGTTCCTTTAAGGGGGAGGGAATTGTAACACCATGTTTCCCCCAGTCTGTAAAAATAACTATACTGGCCAATCATTGTGGCAAACTTAGAAATGTGAATGTATGATGTGAATGGACCTTGTGAAAAAGGTCGATGAATGTAAATAATATTATGAATATATATATATTAGAGGACTGCTGAGAGGGCGGTGAACTGAAAAAGAGGCTGTGATGGCTGAAGAAAGGTGGTAGAAGGCACCTGGAATGGTGGCGTTAACTTCCACCAAAAACAATACCGTATTTGGTCTTCACCGGCCCGGAGAACCAAGAGCGACTCGCTGGCCCAAAATAAATTACTCGCAGGTTGGTAGGTAAATGACTCCTCATGAGTAATGAGGGATGGGGGTAAACCGCACATCCATAGAGTCCTCAGACCTGACCACCGCGAGGAAGATCGTGCCACATGCAACCTCACCGGAAGGGAAAAAGGCAGGAAGAGTGTGCGATCAGGCAGACATGAGGGGAAGAGAAGAACTCTGGAGATATGCAGAGTGAGGGATAGTAGAGAAGAAGGAGAGTAACCTTCATTCTCAGTCACTGGTGAGAAAAGACTCATTCTTGCAGCATTGTGGTCTATGCTCGAGGGTGGCTAGTGGTAAATCCATTCGGAATCGCTGAGCCTACGGTTGGGTGGAAATGAGCACTCCTCTCAGTAGTTGCATCACCTCTGGTGTTTTTTCTAATAATTGTTTTACGTCTTGCATCTTCAAACGTTTATTCTGACATTTATGCTCATAAGCTGTGAAATTATGAATGGTTTCAGTATAAGACTGCTTGTGTGGTGTTTTGTCCAGAAATGATGGTTGCATGCTTGTAATGGAAAGACCTCGTATGTCTTATATTTATAGATAAATTTATAGATATGTATATTGAACCAATTCAGACTTCAAGTCTGTCCTCAGGAAATCTATGCCCTTATTCGTCTCGGGTAATACCTTGGATAGATATCCCATAGAGACACCCTTCTTGGAAATCTTACCAAGAACCTGAAAGAGGATTTGATGGCGCAAGTCTCAGAAATACTGCACAAGGAGGAATGGTCCTCTTAAAACCCCGATATTTTGTCATTTTGACACACGGGATATCCAAGCATGAGCCATCTCGTACTCGCAATTCCTGAAACCCCGATTTGCAAAATCCTGAAATGGAAGCATATGGATAATTATCGATTGACGGACGAGATCTTGTCGGAAGATCTGAGGTCCATCGTGACCATTATATTGGAGGAAGAAACAAGGGTGTTAGTGCCTCAACCCCTTTCCTTTTATATTCGTAAGTAGTGAGGAAACTAGGACCGTAGATCCCCAGGGTCAGTGGGACTATTTGGACCGTTCATTAATAGGGACACGTGGCTATCGGTAAGTGTTTCGGCATTTCGGTACCGGGGAAAACAAAGGAGAAGAACCCTGATCATCGTGAGTCGCGGAACCCCGATAACCAAAACCCCGAAATAGTTTAAGGAGTGGATGAGATAGGATAGTTCAACATTTCGATACCCGGGATATCTAAGTGCGAGTCCCTTTGTACTCACAAGTCCTGAATCCCCGGTCCACGAAATTCCGATGGGAGAAATCCTAAAATATATGAGCAGGTTTAAGAGTCAGTATTTCAGAGTTTCGGCTCCTGGAAGGTCTAGGAGCGAGATATCCTGTCTGCGTACATCGTGAAACCCCGATTCGCAAAACCCCAAATTTGATTGAGGTTATATTGAAAGGGTGTATCGGCTTTTCGGCACCCAGATAGTCGAGGAGTGTGGATCTTAGACCTCTGGTATCGCGAAGTCCCGAAATGGCTTAACATAGATGGTATTTGGTGTGTCGGTGTTTCGACACCCGAGATAACTAGCGATAAGTTTTCTTATGCTCACCAGTCCTGAAACCCGGTCTATGAATTACCAAAATGCTCTGAGAAACACATATATAAAATTATACGTATGTTAAGGTTTCAGAGTTTCGGCTACCGAGAAACCTAAGTGCGAGACCTCCTGTCATCGCATATCCTGAAATCCCGATGGCGGAACCCTGAAACAGGGAAGTATGTTTGGAGTTAGTATTTCAGAGTTCAGCTCTCGGAAGACCCCGATGTGAGACCTCCTGTCATCACATCACCCGAACTCCGGACTTGCGAAACCCTGAAGTATGAAACCCCGTAAATGGGTATGGAGTGCCTAAAATTAAGGTTTTGGTGTGTCGACACCCGAGACACCTAGAGGCAAATGTCTTGTCCTCACATATCGTGAAATCCCGATAGGCGAAATCCCGAAATGGATTAGCACACATGGTTTTGGTGTTTCGGATTTTCAGTGCTCGAAACTCCCAAAGGTCAGTTTTCCTCGTGTTCTCTAGCCACGAAATTCTGATGGATGAAACCCTGAAACGAACCAGGGAATATCTGCATCGCGATTTCCCTGTATCATGAAAGTCGATGAGTACCCTCCGCTAAGTCCTGTGGCTATAACCATCGATCGGATGAGTGTGGATAAGGGATGGCATGGTCTGTATCAGGTCCTGTAGGGACTCAGGGAATTCTATTCCTCGGAGAAAAGAAGAAAAGGGCCGAATTTTTTTAAATTCTGTAGTGGGTGTGTCACAAATTGGTATCAGAGCATGGTTACATCACTTGGTCTTCTTGGGCTCATGAATGAGTTGTGCAGGAGCTCTGTTCGAAATAATCCAAAAAGGAGTAACCCTCTGTCTTAACCCTCTTATATTCAAAGGTCAAAGTTTGAAAAATGAAAACCCGAGTTTGTATGCATGTGAAAGAAATATGAATTATGCGCAGGTTATAAAAATGTATCTAAATATTGACTAACAACCAACGTTTGTCTTTTGCACCCAAGAGGATGATCAACCATGGGAAAATTACAGACGCATAGAATGGTGAATCACCAAGAGGTGGGAGATGGCTCCCACAACCAAGACGAAGAGTCTGATGAAAGGAGGGCAATAGGGACCCCTCCAGATCTAGATGAAATGGTGAGGAGCCTCATGGTCGAATTGCAAAGCTACAAGGCCGACAATGAAAGGATGATGAAAGAACAAGAAAAGAAAACTGAAATTAACGCAGTTTTACTATAGATCTTATACAACTTACAAAGACAAATGCAGCATGAACCTGAGACACAAAAATATGGTCATGTCAGTGGCCACACCGAGAGGAGCACATTGAAAAAGGTCCACCCTAGAGGTAAAGAACAAGTGTCGGATGCTTCCTCTGCGAAGGAAGCTGACGATTCAGAAGGCTCTTCTAGCAGCCGAACCAGTTCCTATTCATGAAGGAAACAAAAGAAGCAAAATCCTTCCAAGGGTCTTAAATTCGAAGAATTCAGAAAAGCCAAACCACCCTCCTTCGACAGTGAAATAAAGAAGGGAGAGGAAGCAGAGGCATGGCTGCTTGGACTAAAGAAATATTTCAGAGTCCATGAATTTTCAGAAAATTTAAAGGCCAGAGTGGCCACCTTCAACTTGAACGAAAAGGATTCCATTTGGTGGGATGATCTTAAGAATGTGAAAGGGGTTCACGAAGATGACCTGTCCTGGAAGCAATTTGAGAAATACTTCCGGAAGAAGTATTTTTCGAAAAAATATTTCAATGAGAAAACTAAAGAGTTTTATGAACTCAAACTAGGACAACTCACTATAGAAAAATATGTCAACAAATTCTTCGATTTGTTGAGGAATTTACCTTATATAAAAGCAGAAAAGGCAAAGGTGCAATGCTTCATCAGTGGACTACCTAAGGACTATCGGAATATAATTGAATTTAATGAGACAAAGACCCTAGAAGACACTATTTGAAAGGCAACCTATTGTCATGAACAGTTTGGGCATAGAGAAAAACCTCACGAAGGATAGAAACCGAAGAATAGTTCAAGATTTCAAAAAAAAGGGATCAAATCCCCAGGATTTAAGAACTATAAGAAGAATCCAAGAATGAGCTTCCTAGCCCGGAGTATGCACCAGCAGAATTTTCCCTCCTTGAGCGGAAATAAAAATTCTGGACCCATATCAATAAAGACTGATAACCCAAAGAGAGAACCTTTGAAATGTTGGGGTTGCGGGGAAGAACATCTACTGAGAGACTGTGCACACCGACAAAAGAATAGTCGAAGGATTTATAACATCCAGAAAGCTACTACTATCAATGATGTGGCCAAGAGTGTGCCGCAAATTTATGTAGCCTTGGATAATAACCAAGCTGACCACCAAGCTTCAATGGTGGAAATAGAAGGTATGATTTCCAACCATCTAGTGTCTGTTTTGATTGACCCTGGTTCAAATTTGAGTTATATAGCCCCTAAAGTTGTTGATAAGTGTAAATTACAGCCACAAAAACATACCAAGCCATGGTTGGTACAGTTATCCACTGGCACCAAAAGAAGGGTAGCAAAGGTTATACCAACCTGCCAATTAATGTTGGGTAAAATTCCCACCCAAGCAACCCTTAACATATTACCCTTGGGATCGTACGATCTATTGATTGGTATGGACTGGCTAGCTGCCCATAAAGCCAGATTGGATTGTTACCTTAAAACCTTAGAAGGTGTAAGTAAAGAAGGGAAAAAGATAACCCTTCAAGGAATCCAAAAACTTGTCTCAGTGAGACAAATATCGGCTCTGCAAATGAGAAAGTACTGCCGAAAGGGATGTCCCCTATATGAAATACAGGTGTTGAAAACAATTGAAGGTGACAAACCCAGCCTTGAAGATCACCCTACCATGAGAGAATACATAGATGTGTTCCCGGAAGAGGTGTAGGGTCTACCTCGGAGAAGGGACATAGACTTCTTGATAGAACTCGCACTGGGAGTGATGTCGGTGTCTAGGACACCCTACCGGATAAGCACACCCGAGTTAGTTGAAATAAAATTGCAATTAAAGGAAATGATGGATAAATACTATATTCAACCCAGCGTGTCTCCATGGGGAGCACCAGTCCTGTTTATGAAAAGGAAGGATGGTACCCTTATACTGTGTATAGATTTTAGAAAAATCAATAAGGTAACTATAAAGAACAAGTACCCCTTACCCAGGATCGATGACATGTTCGATTAATTTGGGGGTACATCCATTTTCTTAAAGATTGACTTGAGGTTGGGATACCATCAAGTCCGAATCAAGGGGGAAGACATCCATAAAACTGCCTTCTGGACACGGTATGGTCACTATGAGTTCGTGGTAGTGCCATTTGGGTTAACCAATGCCCCTGCCACTTTCATGTGCTTGATGAACAATGTACTCAGTAAATTCCTAGACAAATTTGTGTTGGTTTTTATTGACGATATATTAATTTATTCCAAGAGTAGAGAAGAGCATGAAGAACATCTTAGGCTTGTGCTACAAGTGCTAAGAGAACATCAGCTCTATGCTAAATTCAACAAATGCGACTTCTTCCAGAAGCAAATACATTACTTGGGTCATGTTCTATCTGAAGAAGGGGTAGCAGTAGACCCTAACAAAATTAGGTCTATCATGGAATGGCCTACACCAAAGGATATTTCAGACATTATATCCTTTATGGGATTAGAAGGTTACTATAGGAGATTTATAAAAGGATTCTCCAAGATTGGTTGTCCAATCACTGCCCTCTAGAAGAAGTGGACAAAATTCATGTGGACACGGAAATGTGAAGAAAGATTTCTAACCCTAAAAAATCTACTGACCCATGCACTCGTGTTGAAGATTGTCGACCCTGAAATATATTTCCTCGTGTGAAAAAATGCCTATAAGGAGGGGCTCGAAGGAGTCCTTATGCAAGGAGGAAATGTGGTCTGCTATGAATCTCGAAAATTGAACAAACATGAAGTCAACTATGTGACTCATTATCTAGAGTTGGTCACTATAGTACATGCCTTAACAATGTGGAGACATTACCTCCTGGGAAGGAAATTTGTGCTTATGACAGACCACTGTGGGTTACGATATCTGTTTGACCAACCAAAGCTCAATGCCAGAAAATCTAGGTGGATGGCTCTCGTTATCGAGTTTGATTTTGAAATCAAACACATTAAAGGGAAAGAAAATAGGGTGGTCGATGCCCTTAGCAGAGGTGTGAAAACAATTCACCTAGCAGTGGTGAGCACCTGTGAGAGGGATGTCAAAGAAAGAATCGGAAATGCACAAGAAACAAATCCCTTCATCCAGAATGTGACCTTGTACCTAAAGCAAGAACCCACCGAAGTAAAATATGAAGGCTACCAGATGATCGAAGGAGGTCTTCTCACTCACAGAAGTAGATTATACATCCCCGATTGTGACGACTTGAAGAGGTTCATATTGGATGAACTACATAAGAGACCATATACTGGTCATCCAGGATACCAAAAGATGATCACGACCACCAGGAAACAATTCTATTGGCCTAGATTGAAGAAAGACATAGCCGAGTACTTGGCCAAATGCATAGAATGCCAACAGGTTAAAGAAGAACACTGACACCCAACAGGGTTATTGCAACTTTTACCAATCCCCGAGTGGAAATGGGAAACCATCTCCATGGATTTCATTACTGGGTTACCAATCACGACCAAACAAAATGATGCCATTATGGTGGTGGTGGATAAATTGAGAAAGTCTGCTCATTTCATCTCCGTCAAATCGATTTGCAAGGCAATACATATTGACCAGGCATTCATGAAAGAGATATTCAGACTGCATGGTATGCCAAAAGAGTCTGTGTCTGACAGAGACACGAAATTTACTTCCAACTTTTGGAAATCATTGATGGTTGGTTTAGAGACCACGTTTTTGTTTAGCACCGCCTATCACTCTCAAACCGACAGACAGACAAAAAGAGTGAATCAAGTATTAGAGGACATGTTAAGAATGCATGTAATGCATCAACCCAAGAAGTGGGAAGACTACCTACCACTGGTAGAATTCTCCTACAACAACGGCTACCAAGCATCCTTAAAGATGAGTCCCTTCGAAGTCCTCTATGGTAGGTCGTGTAACACTCCAGTCAGCTGGAGTAATCCCGTAAACAATATTTCTTTTGGACCCAACATGTTGAAAGAAATGGAACAACAAGTGACCCGGATAAAACAAAATCTGAAGGCCGCTCAAAAACGATAGAAAATTTATACCGACCAAAAGAGAACTCCAAGAGTGTTCAAGACGGGAGACCATGTATATCTCAGAGTTAGACCTAGGAAGAGTTCCCTGAAAATGGGAGCTTGTGCCAAGTTAGCACCACGGTATTGTGGACCCTTTGAGGTTCTAGATAGAGTGGGACCTATAGCCTATAGGCTAGCACTTCCTCCCATAGTAAAAGAACATAATGTTTTCCATGTTTCATTATTGAAGAAATATGTACATGTTGCTAACCATATAATTGACTGGTCTGTGATCCAGGTGGGACTGAAGGGAGAATTTCTACCAGAACCTCAGTGCATACTGGACAGAAAGAAAACCCCACTTCGGAACTAAACCATTGCATAGGTCAAGGTGCAGTGGAGACATTTTGGCCCAGATGAGGTTACATGGGAAATGGAGGATGCCATGAAACGAGCATATCCGATTTTGTTTACATCTGTACATGCATGTCATGTTGATAGATAGAACATCAAGGACGATGTTCCTTTAAGGGGGAGGGAATTGTAACACCCTGTTTCCCCCAGTCTGTAAAAATAACTATACTGGCCAAGCATTGTGGCAAACTTAGAAATGTGAATGTATGATGTGAATGGACCTTGTGAAAAAGGTCGATGAATGTAAATAATATTATGAATATATATATTGCAGGACTACTGAGAGGGGGGTGAACTGAAAAAGAGACGGTGATGGCTTAAGAAAGGTGGTGGAAGGCACCTAGAATGGTGGCATTAACTTCCACCAAAAACAATACTGTATTTGGTCTTCACCGGCCCAGAGAACCAAGAGCGACTCACTGGCCCGAAATAAATTACTCGCAGGTTGGTAGGTAAACGACTCCTCATGAGTAATGAGGAATGGGGGTAAAACACACATCCATAGATTCCTCATACCTGACCACCGCGAGGAAGATCGTTCCACATGCAACCCCGCCGGAAGGGAAAAAGGAAGGAAAAGTGTGCTATCAAGCAAATGCGAGGGGAAGAGAAGAACTCTGGAGATATGTAGAGTGAGGGATAGCATAGAAGAAGGAGACTAACCTTCATTATCGGTCACTGGCGAGAAAAGACTCAGTATTGCAGCATCGTGGTCTCAGCTCGTGGGTGGCTGGTGGTAAATCCATTCGGAATCGCTGAGCCTACGGTTGGGTGGAAACGAGCACCCCTCTCAGTAGTTGCATCATCTCTGGTGTTTTTTCTGATAAGTGTTTTACGTCTTGCATCCTAAAACGTATATTCTGACATTTATGCTCATAAGCTGTGAAATTATGAATGGTTTCAGTATAAGACTGCCTGTGTGGTGTTTTGTCCAGAAATGATGGTTTCATGCTTGTAATGGAAAGACCATGTATGGCTTATGTTTATAGATAAATTTATATATATGTATATTGAACTAATTAAGACTTAAAGTCTATCCTCGGGAAATCTATGCCCTTATTCGTCTCGGGTAATACCTTGGATAGATCTCCCATAGAGACACCCTTCTTGGAAATCTTACCAAGAACCTGAAAGAGGATTTGATGGTGCAAGTCTCAGAAGTACTGCACGAGGAGGAATGGTCCTCTTAAAACCTTGATATTTTGGCATTTCGACACCTAAGATATCCAAGCACGAGCCCTCTCGTACTCGCAATTCCCGAAACCCCATTTTGCGAAATCCTGAAATGGCAGCGTATGGATAAGTATCAATTGACGAATGAGATCCTGTCGAAAGATCTGAGGTCTGTTGTGACCGTTAGATTGGAGGAAGAAACGAGGGCATTAATGCCTCAACCCCTTTCCTTTTATATTCTTAAGTAGCGACGAAACCAGGACCGTAGATCCCCAAGGTCGGTGGGAGTATCTGGACCGTTCATTAATAGGGACACGTGGCTTCCGGTAAGCGTTTCATCATTTTGGTACCAGGGAAAACAAAGGGGAATAACCCTAATCATCACGAGTCACGGAACCCCGATAATCGAAACCCCAAAATAGTTTAAGGAGTGGATGAGATAGGATAGTTTGGCATTTCGGTACCCGAGATATCTAAGTGCGAGTCCCTTTGTACTCACAAGTCCCGAATCCCCGGTCCGCGAAATTTCGATGGGAGAAATCCTGAAATATATGCGCAAGTTTAAGAGTTGGTATTTCGGAGTTTCGGCTCCCGAAAGGTCTAGGTGCGAGATATCCTGTCTGCGTACATCGCGAAACCCCGATTCACGAAACCCCGAATTTGATCGAGGTTATAATGAAAGGGTGTATCGGATTTTTGACACCCGGGTAGTTGAGGAGTGTGGATCTTCGACCTCTGGTATCACGAAGTCCTGAAATGGCTTAACACGGACGGTATTTGGTGTGTCGATGTTTCGGCACCCAAGATACCTAGCGATAAGTTTTCTTATTCTCACAAGTCCCGAAAACCCGGTATGCGAATTCCTAAAATGGTTTGAGCAACACATATATACAGTTATACGTATGTTAAGGTTTCAGAGTTTCGTCTCCTGGGAAACCTAAGTGCGAGACCTCCTGTCATTGAATATCCTGAAAAATCAATGGCGGAACCCCAAAAAAGGGAAGTATGTTTGGAGTTAGTATTTCGGAGTTCGGCTCCCGGAAGACCCCGATGTGAGACCTCCTGTCATCGCATCACCCGAACTCTCGACTTGCGAAACCCTGAAGTATGAAACCCCGTAAATGGGTATGGAGCACCTAAAACTAAGGTTTTGGTGTGTCAGCACCCGGGACACCTAGAGGCAAATTTCTTGTCCTCGCATATCGTGAAATCCCGATAGGATAAATCCCGAAATGGATTAGCACACGTGGTTTTGGTGTTTCGGCTTTTCGGTGCCCGGAACTCCCAAAGGTCAGTTTTCTTCATGTTCGCTAGCCGCAAAATTTTGTTGGATGAAACCCCGAAACGAGCCAAGGAATATCTGCATCACGATTTCCCTATATCATGAAAGTCGATGAGTACCCTCTGCTAAGGCTTGTGGCCATAACCACCGATCAGATGAGTGCAGATAAGGGATGGCAGGGTCTGTATCAGGTCCCATAGGGACTCGAGGAATTCTAATCCTTGGAGAAAAGAAGAAAAGGGCAGAAAAATTTTAAATTTCGTAGTGGGTGTGTCACACACTCCCTGTGGGAAGTCATATGAAAGGATGCACCTGAGTCAACTAACCATGCCTCATGATCTGCATGTGTGCTTGAAGAAGCCAAGTACAGATCCCCTCCTTCTTCCTTGGAGGTCTTTTCTTATGTAGAAGGAGTCTGTATTTGATAATAAGACACAAAATATTTTATTGCTGGTTATTAAAAAATAATTTAACATTAATTTAATATTGAATTATAATCACCCAACTAATAAACCCAAAG
>ML788421.1:135853-147049 GCA_009831015.1 Picea engelmannii
GAGTTTTCCACCTTCACATTTTTCTATGATTTTTCGGGTCCCGAATTTTCGGGGCTATTTTGAATGTGTTCTTCTCAGCTAGACCTTTCCAATCAGCTATCGTGTGGCCCAAATAGAGATCATATGAAAACGTTATGCCCTCGGGAAGTTGATGTATCAACTACCCCCATTGGGGCCCGCAAACCTTTTGGCCTTTCATCTTTCGGGGTTAGGGTTTTGGATTTCCTTTATGTTAAAAAGGCCTTTAGAGCCTCATTGCAAACATCATATTTTTGTGAATGAGCGTAGCCATCACATCTCTTCTTAGAGATAAGCTTCCACCATTCTAGAAAGTTCATTCACTCTGTATTTTTACATTTTCTATACATTTATCTCATTAATCRAAATTATGTATTATTTTATCTCTGTGTTTCTGGAAATATTTATGTGTGTTTCATTGTTATATTTCCCCTTCATTTCGTTCTCAAAATAATACGGATCACTTGTCCTCCCTCTATTTTCTCAACATCTCCTATAACTCCCTCGATGGTAGCCTTCCCTCTGGCATATCAAAATTGAAGAACCTAGAGGTCCTCGACGTCTCTTGGAACTCTTTGTCAGGGGCAATGCCATTGGATTTGATCTATCTCATTAAGCTTCGGCATATTAACCTGGGAYTTAATATATTCTTCGACAATATTCCCACTCACTATGGGAAGCTAAAAAATGTACAATGTCTTTAATTGTTTGCAAATAGTTTGAGTGGAAGAATACGTCGAGAGCTTGGCAATTTGGGGAACTTGAAAATGCTTTATTTGTGAAGCATAGATTGGCATGGATACAATACATTTGATGGAGGGGTTTCTCAGGAGATAGGAAATTTGAGCAAACTTGTCCATCTCCATATCGATGGTTGTGTTCTTAGTGGTTCAATTCCTTCTCAGAATGTTGGTCTGAAAAATATAGAGACAATGTCTTTGCATGGAAATGGCCTCACTAGTGAAATACCCATGGAACTCTCAGAATTGAACGAGTTGAGAGAGATAGATCTTTCAAATAAGAGACTATAGGGAAGGATTCCGTCTTCCATTGGGGATTTTCCAAATTTGGAGGTTTTGTGGTTTTCGGATAACGATTTCACAAGTCTCCTGCCTCAACAACTAGGCCTAAGTGGAAAGCTACTGCAAGTGGATGTTTCTTTCAACAGTCTGATTGTTCCCATCCCTCCAAATATGATGGAAGCTTGTAGATATTGAGGGAAGAAAATAATTCATTCATCTACCCGATTCCTAACTCTCTGGGCACATGCAATTCTCTGGTTGAATTTCACATGACGAAAAACATTTAAATGGTTCGATTCATGCAGAATTCATATACTTACCCATGCTGAATCTGATCAAATTGGAAAAAAATTATCTTAGTGGGACCATACCAGAGAAAATTGATAATGTATACTCCATGCTTAGGAATATGGATCTGTCCAATAATCATTTTAATAGCACCCTTCCTTCATCCATAGGTAAATTATCTACTTTTGTTAAGTACCTGGATATATTTGAAGATAAATCCCAAAATAAACTCACAATATCAACAAGGATAAGCCAAACCATTCACCATAACACTAAACACAAGAATATAGATAAAACCCTTGAGGTAGAGTAACACCATATATTAATCCTTAAGGAAGGACAACACTCCTCAAGCAATGCTTGATACATTCACAATATTTTTCACTATGCCCCAATACATTGCTTACACTTCTTTATATAGCATTCTCTATCTTCTAGGAACATTCTAGAGAAAAAATGTTCTAGAAAGCCTATTTATTATATCTAACTACCATAGTGGGCCTTATTTGATAATATAGTGGACCTAGTCCACCTTACATTGAATTTCCTCCACTAATAATACATAACCACATTCACATTGGGTACCTCCCTAGGGACCCCATATTACCTCCTTAGGTATACTACATTCCATCCCCCTTCACATGTTTCTTCCTTGAAACACTAGAAGGAACCATACAATATGACCGGCTAAGCAATGTAGCCAACTGGTACCAAGTATGACCATCCATCCATCCTAATGGAAGTCGAACATGATGTCCAAATGATTCCTTTCCACTCTGATCTTTCTCTGTATCATGTCGTGGTTTCCATGGGATTGTTTCTCTAGCCTAATGTCTTCCTGTAGTTCTAGTAGTCCTCCATGCACCTCTTGATTGGTTTCCTTTCTGGTTACCTGCCAGTGCATAAGTGTGTTGTTGCTCATGCTCTTTCCTTGATGACTGTTGTTTCTCTATATGATGTGGATATTGATATACAACAAATGTATGAATATGTGCTTTTTTCTTCAAATCTGCAGCACATTACACCTTTGATTCAATGACCTCCTTAGCTTCTTTAGTGTTCTCTTCCTGTGTCTTGGCTTCATCTCCTTCTGTATACTATACCTTTTATTCAACTTTGGATTCAACAATAACTTCTTTGTTTGCCTCTATGGGACCATCTTTCTTACAAAGAGACACATCCTGCAATGTGATTTTCTTTTTCTTGTACCACAACTTCAAAAACTTCCTTTGCACATTAATATTAACGGCACCAACTGAGTCCATCCATGGATATCCCAAAACAATATCCACATCAGCCAGATCTATAGCATGGAAATCATAATGCAATACATAGTTATCCATAGTAATCTTCAAATCTTTAAAAATTTGAACATTTTCTCCCTTAACCTGTGTGTTGTGAATGTTCTTTGCAGGTACTTGCAATTTACTAACCAATTGAACATTGATAAATTTTTGTTGGCAACTAGGATTAATAGAAACCATTACATTTTCTTTATGAATACAACCATGAACCTATAATATAGATTTACCAAATGAGAATAAACCCTTGGTGATTTCTTTTTCCTTACACTTCATATGAGACCATTTGTCTAAAAGTAATATTTCAAGTGCTTCCTCTATAAATGACATCATCTCATAATAGTCAAATGATTGCCACCACATGAGAGCATCATCTTTGAAATCCCAACGTACAAAAGATTTCCACTTCTCTTTCCATAATGAATTTTGATGTTGTATATATTCTTCAATACTAAGGCCATCTTCTTTTCTAGTAAAATACATCTTTCTTGGAATAAATTTGTAACAAAAACTAAAGCTTAAAAATAACTTTACTATGCAAATCGTGCGACTTTTTTTTCGGAAAAACCCTAAAAATTTGTCAAATTTAAAACGCTGATAACTTCACTTCCCGGACTCCTTTTCGACTGATTTTTTTATTATAAATTGGGTATTTTTCTGAGGAATTGAAATATTTATTTATTTTTTGCAAATTCTAGTCATAAAGTTTCAAATATGAACCTGAAGTGTGCCGCCCTCTTTTGTCCCTAGAAAAAATCTACAAAAAGAACCAAAATATTCTTCCTTTCTTTTGCCAAGGAAAGTGATTTGATACCAATTGTCAAGCACCTGATTAGATTTGAAAAAAAATCTCAAAATAAACTCACAATATCAACAAGAATAAACCAAATCATTCACCATAACATTGAACATAAGAATATAGATAAAACCCTTCAAATAGGGTAACACCATATATTAATCCTTAAGGAAGGATAACACTGCTCAAGCAATGCTTGATATATTCACAATATTCTTCACTATGCCCCAATACATTGCTTACACTTCTTTATATAGCATTCTCTATCTTCTAGGAACATTCTAGAGAAAGAATCTTCTAGAAATTTTGTTTATTATATCTAACTACCATAGTGGGTCCTATTTAATAATATAGTGGACCTATTCCACCTTACATTGAATGTCCTCCACTAATAATAGATAACCACATTTCCATTGGGTACCTCCCTACGTACCCTATATTACCTCCCTAGGTATACTACAACTTTGTAGGAGCTTAACATCACTGTAAATCAATAAACATGTACGATTCCTAGGGAGATTAACAATTGTAGTGCTCTGGCATCCATTGATATTAACAAGAACAAGTTTCCGATATTATTCCTAGGGAGATTAGAAACTGTAGTGCTCTAACATCCATTGATCTTAGTAGTAACATATTTTCTGGTATTATTCCTCGGGATATTAGTAACTGTAGGGATTTGACATCCATTGGTCTTAGCAACAACATGTTTTCTAGTATTATTCCTAGAGAGATTATCAATTGTAATGCTCTGAGATCCATTGATCTTAGTAATAACATGTTTTCTGGTATTATTCCTTGGGAGATTAGCAACTGTAGGGCTCTGGCATCCGTTGATCTTAGAAATAACAAGTTTTTTGGTATTATTCCCACAAATTCACAAAACATGTGGATGTTGAACTATGCGAATTTGTCTTACAATAACTTTTCAGGCATTCTTCAAGAGTGTAGTCTGTTTTCCATTTTGGATCCAAAATATTTTGCATGGAATCCAAACTTGTGCTAACCATGCTTGGGAATTTGCACTTCTCATGTCAATAGGTCATGATCTCAATCCCACTTCAAGCGGGGCCTTCTCTTAGAGTCGGGTCCTCTCCTCTTTTATTCGTTGTTGTTGGTAATTGGGGTTGCCATAAATAAAGCTAGAGTCGTCAAGAAAAAAAGCGACACGATGTTGTGGGAAATGACAACCTTCCAAAAATTGAATTTTGGGAACAACGACATTATGGAATGCATAAAAGAAGAGAATGCTATCGGAAAAGGAGGAGAGAGAGTCGTGTATCGAGGCATCATGCCAAATGAACAACAAATGGTAGTGAAGAAATTTACAGGGATTGGCATAAGATCTTCAAATGATCATGGTTTCTCGGAAAAATCCACCATAGGTAAATAGTTACTTTGCTGGCCTTTTGCTCCAATAATGACACTAATCTTATGGTCTATGAATACATGCCTTACGGAATCTTGGGGAGGGTGTTGATCTGCCACGAAGAGAGAGAATCAAAAAGAGAAATCAGATCTCTGTAAAATGCTCAGATGATACACAATAGAAGTTGGAACAAACAACATCAATCTTGCATTCTATTCAATAGCTTCCTTTTACAATGGAGATGAAACAAAAAATAGGAAATATTTCCAAAACAAAGACGCATCTCCACATAAAATGTTTCTAAAAAAAAACAGAAATCTACGCAACCCAAGACACAGAGGCGCCCAACCCCAATCTAGCTATTTTTTTATAAACTTTATTAATTAATACTTCGTCTTTAGAAACATAACATACCACTAAAAAAATGACACCAACTCTATGACAAAAACTGGAACTGGAATAAACAAGGACTGGCATACCTAAAATCATCGTGTGCCCTGCTCCATGGGACGCCCATGTTGCCCATATCTTCCGTGTTTGGAGTCGAAAGCATCCCCTTCTTCTGCCATGAGGTGAGGAAAACTTTTTTTGAGTTTGACTGCTGAAATCCATCGTGCTTGTGCCAGAGTATCTCCTTGTCTTCCCACAAGATATGAAACATACTGGGTAGAATGAGTCTGACGAATGTGCTACTCCAAAATGGTGTCTTCTAGAAGAGGCAGTTGGAAATCCAGAATGTTATCCACCGGATGCTGCATTGGAACCACTTCTTCGAGAAGAGACAGCTCAAATAAATTCATATTGTTCACATTCATAATATCATGAATTCCTGACTGCGGAAGAAGATCTAGATGGTAGGCATTATCACCAATTCATTCCAACACTATGTATGGTCCATATCGCAAATGATGCAAATTATGATGTTACCCTTTGAATCTATGTTTTTCCAACTGAAGCCACACTTTATCTCTGGGTTGAAAAACCAAAGGTATTATGTGCTTATCATGTCTTTCTTTGGCGCAAGATTGGGAAACTTGCAATGCTTATGTTACCTGCGCATGATGGTGAGCAATTCTGTGTATGTATTATTGAGCGAATGTTTGCTCTTTTTGTTGATGTACTGATCCCTCGGAAGGGAGAATCAAGGGCATCTAAGAAGGGTCCAAAGGTTGGAAACCGACATAGACTTCAAATGGGGAGTAAGCAATCAATGAATGGGAAGCCTGGTTATATCTATGTTGGATACTGTGCAGGTAGCAGTCCCATTGTTTGTTCTTCGCAAAATAGGTGCAGAGATAGTGAACTAGAACTCAATTAACCACTTTGATTTGGCTATCCATTTTCAGATGGAATTACATAGAGAATTTGAGGTTTCATCCAAGAAGAGATCAAAGCATGGGCCAAAAAATGCTAAGGAAATGAGATTCATGGTCGGCAATAATACTTTGAGGTAATCCAAAGTGTGGCCAGACATTGTGAAAAAATAGCTCAGCAGTTTGGACAACAAAGGTAGTTTTGTGACATGGGATAAAAAGAGTCATCTTTGAGAAACGAAAAACAACAACCCATATCGGACCATGCTTGCGAAGAGTGGTGAGGAGACCGCTAATATAATCCATCGATATGGATTCCCAAGGGCGAGCAGGGATCGGGAGGGGCTGGTACATACCATGTTTCCTATTAGATGGTTTAGCTTGAGAGCAGAGACAACAAGAGCGTATGAATATTTCTACTTGTCTAGATAAGGTTGGCCAAAAGAAATGGTGGGTGAGATTGAGTATGGCCTTTGTGGTGCCAAAATGACCCCCACATGTAGATGTGTTATCACTAGAAGTCACACTTAGACTGTTGCAAGTGCAAACCTAGTACCCATCAAAGTGTGAAAGATAAATGTTTATAAAAGGTGGCAAATGGATGGAAACTTCAATAAAGAATGTCAACAACAGATAACTCCATACAATATACACCAACAAATAAGGCCTTGAATAACTTCAGATCAGGTTTTTAAGGGATAAGGTAGGTAGGTGGAAGACTTGATAAGAAATGTGTAATATGCATATCATCTACATTAGGTAGCAATAACACACATGTGAAGAAAAAATCTCTAAGATAAGAACTTCTTAAAATTAAAGAGAAAAACTTTGATATACTTGTAAACAATATCACAATAAATCCTTCATTGCAACAAAGATACAATCAACCAGATGAATCATTCAATTGGACTATAATCAAAATAAGATAGCAAAAAGATGATTAGAAACAAGACTGATTTCCATTATCCAAAGTGTCTTAGGTCTGATCCATACAATAGGAGAAAATTCTCTGCTACATAGACAATATCAAAATATGAGTCTTCTCTCAAACCATTTGAAACCTCCTTCAATATTACAATGCTCATATTATAGGGTAGACTGTCATTGAAAGATTTACAATTCGAGTAACAACTCCTTCATAGGATCCATGTGCCTAAAGGTGGCGTGGATACATTTGTACAACAGAAAGACAATACAATGCTACATTTCAGGATGATATTGGCAATGTTTGCAACATCTTCTTTATAGCTGATGATGTGTCCATTTGAGTGCATTCTCTTTAGGCAGGTGGTCTCCCAGCTCAAAACCGACCTTCAGAAAGTTGGTGTGCATATATCCTGACATCTGGAAACTACTCTTCCCTCCAAAACTCCAAAAAAACTTAGTTCGCAGCGTTGTGCTGCGAACTTTCTTGTAGCAGCCAGTTCGCAGTGCGAGGTACTCTGAACTTTTATGTTGTGGCTTGTTTGATTTTACAAATTCTTAAAACATCCCAAAACTGTCTCAAGTGTCCCAAAATGTTGTAACAACTTCATAATCTTGGTACCTGACCATAAGAAAGCATCAAACTAGCTAATCATGGTTTACAAAACATAGTCATCCTCAAAAAGTTGTAAAAATGCATAAAGCATGAAATTAGACCAAAATGATGTTGGTTATGGAGGTTCAACATCTTGTTTTTTATAACTTTGGAGCTTCTCCTAGTAGAAACCTTGGCCAGCATGTCCAGGTTTCTCTTGGCCAATTCTTCTTTAAAGGGTTGTAGTTCTTCCTTTAACTTTATGATTTGAGCTTGATGAGATTTGTTTTGTCTGTAGAGATTTATGAGCTGCCTATGGAGGGGCAGTAATATTTTGGCTAAAAATCTGGCCTTATCAATGGTCTCATGGTACATGCACATCACTCCGTTAATCTTCTTCCTTGAATCCAAGTCTTCCTTTTTCAATTTATCAGCTTCAACCCTTGCTTCTTTGAGTTCCCTCTTGAGCCTCTTGAAAGTGGGATTACTTTCATGCTGAGGAGTAATGATATCAATAATTTCAATGGGCTTTTCAAGAGATTTGGATTTACCTTTCCTCTGGGCTTAAGTCTCTGCTGCATCATCCTTCACAGGGAAATTTTTCTTGGCTGATACTCTAGTAAAAGGCCCCCTAGGCTTAAACTTTTCTGCAACAATGGGTGAAGGAACCACAAGCTTTCTTCCTCTCAAGCCTGTGGGCTTGCTTGAAGGAGCCTCCATAGGAATGGAATTTGCCATCAGTGAATCTTCCCTATGTGAAGGTTGTGAAGGCCCTCCTACTTCTGTTTCATTTGTGGATGTGTCATCTTTATCAATCATAGCACCCCTTTTTTTCTTGCTAACCTCTGAATACACATTCCTCTGAATAAGAGTAGGACTTTGTATCTTGGACCGTGGAGTGGGGGAAACATTTAACTGAAACTATGATGAAGTGAGGAATTTTTCCCAATCAATGTTTGTCTTTCTCAACTCTTCCATCACTAACATCTTAATAAGGTCAGAGTGAAAGACATTGGTGTCTACTTTCTTAGACTTGGCTTGAACTCTGTCAGCCATCTTACCAATGCTTCTAAAAAGATAAAAAGGGAGGTTCATTGCTTCTTTCCCTGTGAAATGTAGCAACATCCTGATGTGGTATTGGTATACCATGTTAAACCTCCCCTTATAGGTGAAATACCTCTAGATTGCCTTCAACATTTTATCAAAACCTTCAAGCATGTGGCTTCTAGGTACCCGTTTGGAAAAGTTGTCCCCTTGATACTCTGGCTTAAGGAATTCCTTGGAGAAGGAAGCATTTAATGACATTTCCTTGAACCACTTTTCTCCAGTATTGGGTATCTCTGTTGCAATAGAAATGGAAAGTTATGAAACTTCAAATTCTAACATCTACACTTTGGTTTTGGTCCCATTGAAGTTGAGTGCAAATTCTTGGCTACCTCTGGAAGCCCCCTCTACATCTTTTGACAGAAATTAATGCAACCTACCCTCTCAAAGGCTTCCCTGATCAAAGGTTCAGATTCAAGTAGTTGCATGTCATAGGAATCTATCCTTACAATCTCCCTTCTCTTGTGATTTTTCTTATGCTGTTGACTATCCGTAACTACTGCTAGAAGAAAACTTTTCTATGAGTTTTAATGACAACTAAATGTGTGAAAACAGGGAAAATAGGAAATAGGTTATGATGACAAAAATTGTTTTCAATAGGATGACCTTGTACAGAGATTCATACACATCACTCTATACACATTTAGGAATGAGACGGGGCATTCTTCAAATAGGAGGGATAAGGAAAAGTCACTGGACATTATAATGAAAGGGAGACAATATAAATCTCTGTGAAACACTGTTTTTTCATAAATATAAGTATCAATTATAGCATGATAATGTATGCAATATTTAAACCTGGTTCAAAATATAATCAATCACATATTTCAAGTTTCATAGGGGTGCAGATTCACTCTTTCAAAAATTGAATTTTTTAAAGATGCAGAAGATGAAGGTTTCAGTTGTGCTAGAACAGAGGGTTCACAACGCTCTTTTTGCAGCGCTAGAGTATTAGTTTGTAGCGCTCGAGGAAATTCAGTGGAACAAGTGAATTCTGAGCAGTGGGAAATATGGATGAGGTCTAAAGGCGACCTAGTCTAGTGAGAAAGGTTCAGAATATCATGGAATTGAGTTTGAAAGCTAGAAGAAAAAAAAATGGACAGTTTGCAATGTTGATAGATAAACCAACAAAAACCCCTCTCTCAACCCTTAAACAACATGGAAATTCTCATGGAGTACCTAGTGTACCTGGGCTTGATGTTGATGTCTGTGAATTTGAATAGAGATGTATGCACGCTATCCAACCTCCAAACCTCCTCTTCAACCAATCTGCAACGCATGTCTACCAGTTCACAACACCTGATTCAAGAAGACACAGCCACCATCCATCCTGAGCGAGTCCACGATGGCATCCTCACTCGCTTAAATAATAATATTGTCCCATCTATCATTTTTGGTTACTCTTTAGATAAGATATCGTCAACTAATTCAAGTGTTTGGAAAACCCCATATGATTCCCTTCTTAAAAGCTTAAGAGTTCAAGTATTTAGAAGTCTTATTATTTAATTATATATTAAAATAAAACACTGTAGATGTTGGCATGTGTGTTTCAAATATTTAATTTTTTTATTTAATTACATATTAAATAAAACTCCGCCGATGTTGGCATCTATGTTTCAAATATTTATATGAATTTATTGTTATTTAATTATATATTAAATAAAACACCACTCATGGTTTTTTCTGCGTTCGAAATATTTGTTAACTAAAGGCAACTTCCAACCGGATACAATGCATTTCTACTTATTACATTATTTGATTATCAATTAAAATTAAAACTCTTGCTAGCAATTATGTATGATAGATTATATGCATTGTCTTGTGATTAAAATAACTCCATTTAACATTTTGGATATATATTACATTTATATATGTGTGTGGGGGTATTGTTTTGTTTTAGAAGAGCTGTGTAATACCAAAAATACAAAGGAGATTGTAATTTAAATTATTTTGTCAAAAAGCTAATGAATTTTTCTTTAAGTACAAACTATGTGATAAAACTTTAAAATGACATGAAAAAGTACTATTTTTCTTACTTGAGGTGGAATTCAACTTGCACAATCTCCTAAGAGTGTGATCCAACATCATCCAATTGCTTCCCTTTTTTAATGTTAATTGTAAATTTGAGGGCACCTATGACATATTATAATGTTGTAGGTTAAAGATTTTATGAAATGAAGATTTTTTCCAGGGATATTTATCGTAAATCCGGTCAAGAATTTACAAGAATTCATAATAACTCAAAATAACTCATTTTAAAAATAATTCATAAATTAAATATGATTTAAAAAAATTGAAAATATTAACTTTTATTTTAAAAATCTATATTTTTATAATAATTATTTTTAAATATATATAAATATTATATTGATATTAATATATGAAAAAAATAAAATTGAAAACTATTAACATATATATATATATATATATATATATATATATATATATATATATATATATACAGCT
>ML788421.1:148134-192677 GCA_009831015.1 Picea engelmannii
ATCATAAGGGATCTTATTGGATTTAATAATCATGACCTTAGTCTTATCAGTATTAATAGTCATACCCATATTGGAGAAAAAATCCTTGAGGATTCTTAGTTGGTTTTCAAGATCATGGGGACTCCTTGCCATAAGAACGATATGATCGGAATAAAGAAGAAGATTGATGACTATACCAGTGAGAGTAGGGCCAACACAACCTTCTTTTTATAGGCATTCTTCTAACTTGTCAATGTATATGCCAAAAAGGGTAGGGGACAAGGGACAACCTTGTTTGACTCTGATATTGCAGTTAATCTATTTTGACCAGCCCTCAGTGTTTTTAAAATTAGCAATAACGTTCTCATACATCCTTATTGTAACAACCCTCAACTCGAGAGACACTTTTATCTCTTCCAGCCTATTCCAAAGGTTTTTCCTAGGAACCATGTCAAAAGCTTTTCTAAAGTCAACAAAACAACAAAAAAGATTCGTTTTAGTATTGCGGAACTCCTATGAATTGATCCTAAAGGTAACAATATGGTTCATAGTTGAATGATATCTCCTAAACCCGACCTGGCCTTTATCTCTTTTACCATGAAATTCTAGCCAAAGGCTAATCTTCTTTTCCAAGATAATTCCATAAAGCCTGGCTAAAATCGGGCTAATCATAATGGTCCTATAATTAGAGGGAATGTTTCTATCCCCATTTTTAAAAATAGGAACAATGAGGCTTTGCATCCAGGGTTTAGGGAAGCCCTGATTAAATGTTAAATTGAAGAGCTTGTGTATGTGAGGGATAAGGATTGGCCCTCCGATTTTAAAAATTTCATCTTGGTAGCCTTCAATGTCCTTAGTTTCTCATTTGCGAGCCGCTTAACCCTGAACTCTATGTCATCTAAAGAAAAAAATTCTTCCTTTGTAGGGACAATAGGAATGGTGTCCATGGCATTAGGGAACTCGTAAAGACTTTTAATGTAGGAATTCTAGTCCCTTAAGGGAATCCTATTATTTTCTTTAGTATTGCGTTTTAGAATTTGGCTCTAGAACTTCTTAGGATCCAACTTGTATAGTTGTGAAAGTTGCTCTTTCCTTTTATTGATATAGTATCTTTTTTTCCTTTTAATTAGGGCTTTGTATGTATTGATCTTATTGAGTTTTAAGGACTCATTCAAAGAATCCCTAATGGCTTTCCTAGCAATTTTACATTCTTTATCATACCAAGGGTTGGTCGTTCTATTATTCTTTTTATAGGACACCTTGAAAGAGAACTTGTTAATAGAAGTGGAAAGGGTAGTTGTAAAATTATGATAGAGTTATTAAATGTTGTCCTTATAAATTAGGAGGTTAATTTAATATTTAAATCCTTTAAGAAAATGTCAACTATACTTTTGTCAAAGCACAACTTCCTTTGATTATCATAATTCTCTTCAATGGTTCTCCTATGCATGGAAAATTTTAGAGTTAGTGTTAAAGGTTTATGATTAGAGTCAGGATCATGGTCATTTAAAAGGTCAAAAGTTGTTATTTGGTTGGAAACGGGGATATCATATATCACATAATCTACAACACTACTACCTAGCCCATGAATACAGGTCATCTAGTTGGAGTTTGGCCACTTCATTACTCCATTGCAAATTATTAGGTCTTGAAAGCTGCAAAGCTTGACCAACTTGACCAACTCGGTACCAAACAAATTCTCAATTAGGTCTTCAGAGCTTCTTTTGTAGCTATTAGATAAAACAAGGTCTTCATCTAGCCATAAAGAATTATGGTTGGAGTCATTACTTAAAAGAGTAATTTGTTTAGTTGCAGTCCTAACATTAAAATCTCCTAGCACGAGGATATTACCTTCATTTTTCAAATTATAAATATCTTATTCTAAATTATTATAGGGACAATTTTTATCTAGATTATTTTTCTTATAAAAAGTAGAATTAATAGGTGCAAAATAACAAATTGCTATATACATCTTCTTAGCATTGGTGTCTGAAATTTCTATCCAAATGTATTGATTAAGAGGGTCAATCTTATGAAGTTGAATGTGAGGAGAAATGTTCTTTCTAATATAACAAGCTATGCCTCCTATCCCTTTATGGTGGAATTTTTTGTTCCATACCAACCTCAAAACAAATCCTTCCATGTTAGGAACCTTAGACTCCTCATGCTCCCAAGTTTCAACTAGATAAATAAATATGTGTTTATATATATATATATATATATAAACAAACTCATTTTCAAAATGATACAGCTCGAAAATGTGACTGAAGAGACTTTATTGCAAAGACGTTTCGACCATAGTGATACTACGACATTTCCAACCTTATTGCAAAATCTGAATAAGTATTTTGCTTATTTTATTCATTGACGGCTGCAATAATTATAATATTCAATTTCTAATATTCCCTCAATGATGATCTCGGCCCACGGATTTAAATAATTTGAAACTAGATTTGACAATCTGTATTGTTAACAGGAAGAGGTGCCTGGTTCCATAGTCGTTGGACCTCTACTTCATTGCAGTGACATTAAGAGTATTGCCATCGTAGATTTCCGTACAACAAGATGAGCCTGCAAAACTTTTCCATGTAGATCTTTGTTTTCCTCATTGCCTTCTTTCTATACCCATCATCTGCTATCCCAAATTCTTCATTATCTGGAGATACCAGAGTCCTGATGTCAATAAAATCAACAATGGATGATTATTATGGTATGTTACATAGCTGGATAGCCTTCGACAACACCACCCATTGCTCATGGACTGGCGTCCAATGTGACCATCTCGGTCGAATAGTAGCGCTAGAGCTCTCCTGGACATATCTTTCAGTCCCATTCCCCAAAGAAGTCACAAACTTGTCAGCCCTCCGTTTGCTCAACGTCTCCTATAACTACCTCCATGGAAGTCTTACCTCCAAGATATCAAAATTGAAGAACCTAGAGGCTCTCGACGTCTCTTACAACTATTTGTCAGGGGCACTTCCTCCCGAGATTGGAAATTTGAGAAAGCTTGTCCATCTCCATATCGATGGTTGTGGTTTGCGTGGTTCAATTCCTTATGGGATTGGGGTCTGAAAAATCTAGAGACATTGTCTTTGCAATCCAATGGCCTCACTGGTGAAATACCCATGGAATTCTAGAAACTCAACGAGTTGAGAGAGCTGGACCTTTCAGAGAACAGACTACAAGGAAGGATTCCATCTTTCATTGGGGACTTGCCGAATTTGGAGGTTTTGGGGCTTTCGTATAACGATTTCACAGGTCTCCTGCCTCCGAAACTAGGCATAAGTGGAAAGCTATTGTAAGTGGATGTTTCCTCCAACAGACTGACTGATTCCATCCCTCTGAATCTCTGCAACGACGAAAGGTTGCAGATATTGACAATAGAAAATAATTCATTCATGGGCCCGATTCCTGACTCTCTGGGCACATGCAATTCTCTGGTTGAAGTTCACATGCAGGGAAATTATTTAAATGGTTCGATTCCTGTAGACTTACTATACTTACCCAAGAT
The DNA here is from genome assembly GCA_009831015.1 of Picea engelmannii. NCBI lineage: Eukaryota > Viridiplantae > Streptophyta > Pinopsida > Pinales > Pinaceae > Picea > Picea engelmannii. Next base: position 151,625 of record ML788421.1, read on the forward strand.
GACTGTGATCCTGTAAAATCACTCTCGTGTTGATGAGTGTTTTCCTGACATATCCCATTCTGAAGCCAATATGCCCTCCAGGCCCAAGATGACTGTGATCTTGTAAAATCACTCTCGATTCGATGAGTGTTTTCCTGAACATATCTCATCAATGAGTGTTTTCCTGAACATATCCCATTCTGAAGCCAATACGCCCTCCAAGCCCAAGATGACTGTGATCCTGTAAAATCACTCCTGAGTCGATGAGTGTTTTCCAGAACATATCCCATTCTGAAGACAATACGCCCTCCAGGCCCAGATCAATACTATTCACCCAATAAACAGAAAGATTTTGTTCATTTAATGGGTTCCATGCCTATGCCAATGTCAATATATCTTTTTCTTTTAATGCTTCCTGTAGTGGGATTGATATAATGGAACTGTCCCCCATCCCCAAGGTTCGATCCTTCCCCAGAGCCACTATTGTTCCGGGATTCCATCTTATTCCATGTAAAATAAGATAAACCACCTTCAATAATTCTTATTCCATGTAAAATAAGATAAACCACCTTCAATAATCTGCTCCAGATTTTTGAGACTCCGTTATGCACAAATGAACTAGATCTTAGCCATGTAGTGACATACCTGTTGTCTAGATATTTTTGAATGATAATATTATGCCAAACACCTTTCCCCATAAGAACTCTCTAGAGGGTAATCATTTCTAATGCTTTTCTGAAATAACAAATATTGAAAATGCCCCAACCCCCCATCGATTTTGGAACTGAAATCTTCTCCCATGGTGGGTGACATTGTCTCGTTTTCACAACAAATTGAACATCATCTTCCCTAGCATGTTAAAAAATGAGATAGGTACTACTTCCATAGATAGCCAATAGACCAACTGGCTTGTTAAAACTTCTTTCAACAGAGTTAGATGCCCACCCAACGACAACCATCTATAACACCAGTTATTGATTCTCTTTTCAATTTTTTTTAGTAGCCAATTCCATTCTTCCATGCGTTGTGCACCTGCTTTGAGATAAAATCCCAAATATTTGAAACCCAGGTCCATCGAAACAAACTTAAAAGGGAAAACAACTTTGAAAACATTAAGATCCAGATCGGTTAATCCAACATGATCAAAATTAAATTTTACAATATTTATTTGTAAGCCTCATGTTACACAAAAGAAATTCAGGATTTTGTCAATCTCCCACCACTCCTGCATAGTAGCCTTTTTTAAAATGACCACATCATCAAAAAAAAGTATATGTAAAATTTTTAAAGATCTGGAAACCGATATACCTATCAATAAACCAACACTTTGACTTTCTTTCAGAAGGAGACTCAATCCTTCCATAACTAGTACGAAGAGTAAAGGGGATAAGGGACAACCTTTTCACAGTCCTCTGCAACTCTTAAAGAAATCTGTAACTCCTCCATTTACCAAGACTGAATATGAAGTGGAGACCACACAACTCATAATCTAGTTGGTCATATTGATTTCCATACCTATTTGTAGAAGAATTAATCTTAGCAGATCCCAATTTACACAGTGATATGCTTTCTGTAAATCAAGCTTTAATACTAGAGCTTTGATTTTCTTCCTCTTTATGCTATGGACACATTCATGTACTATACCAACGACATCTTGTATCTGTCTCCCCTGGAGAAATCCCAACTGCTCTTAAGAAAACGATCTAGAGAGAAAAGGTTTTATACGATCTGCTATAACCTTTGAGATAATCTTATAGCACAAGTTACAAAGGGAGATCAGACGAAAATCTCCAAAGAGATGTGATTTGTATACTTTCAGGATTAGAGTGATAAAAGTAAAATTTAAAGCTGCTATAATAAACCTTTTTTGTCTAGACTCCTCCACCATTCCAAGCAGATCCTCCCCGACAATATCAAAAAAATCCTTGAAAAATTCGATAGTCCAGAGATCCGAGCCCGGACTTTTGTCAACTTTAAACTTGGATAAAACTTTCTGAAGTTCCTTCAAGTAAACCAATTTATATAAGCCCTCTACTTCCATATTATTTATCATATCTTTAAACAATGCAACCACCTTAACTTGTTCTCTTACCAGAGGGCCCCTCCTATCTTTATAAAAATCTTTAAAATGGTGAAAAGCAACTTTTTTAAAATTTTCTTGTCCATTGTGTGTCTGACCCTCCTCATCCTTTAACTCCCATAGAAATTTTCTATTCTTCCTAAAACTCACATAACTATGAAAGAATTTAGTATTTTGATCTCCACTATGTAACCAAATGGCCCGACTGCATTGACGCCATTGTTCCTTTGTTTCAAGTAGAATCTTCGATCTTTCTTGTTCCAATGACCTAAGAGACTGATCACCAAAATGAATATAGATTCCATTAATTGGATTTTGTAATCTAAAAGTTATCTCCTTTTCCAACTCAGTGAGTTTACAGTTTTTTCGGTGCCTCTCCTCCTTTTGCTAGGTTCTTGTTAAAATTTTCAAATCCTTTAGTTTCGAAACAAGTCTCCTTTGTCTTCCATCCTCCAGTAGATACTTAGGATCTCTATTGATTTTTTGTACTATCTCAGTAAATATTCTTTCTGTCGACCACAATGGATTAAATTTGAAAGGAAAATCTTTAAAAGACGAAGATGAATCAAGATGTAATAGAATTGGTGCATGATCAGATATGTAGGGACACTCGACCAGTGCCCTATATACTCCCACTGATGCCAAAAGATCTTCATAAATAATCAAGCGATAAAGTCGCTTAGAAATAGATTCAGTACTAGCTCGACCATTCCTCCAGGTTGGCACCAAAGTCCCAGGAACAATATCTATCAACTTATTCTTATGGAAATAATTAGTAAAAAAGATGGCCAGGGTACCCAAAGTATTTGTTCCTCCCCATATCTCTCCAGAAGAGAGGGTCAAGTTTAGATCACCAACAATTACTAAATTCTTTAGTGCTAAAATTCCAGACTTCTCCAGCCTTTCCCAGAACTGTTTACGCTCCGAGAACGGCCCATAGATATTAAGAAATGATATCTTCCTCTTAATTTCCAGATCCAAACCTGTCAATAACATCCCACCACAAGTGAGATAGGGAATCAACTCAAAGGAATTCGGGTCCCATGAGACTAATAAACCCCCAAATTTACCCACAGAGTTTACCGCACAGCAGTGCCAACTAGGTCTTAGTAAATGAAAAAAGGCACGAGCTTTCTCTGCATGGACTAAAGTGTCCCGAAGAAAAACAATAATAGGCCGCACTTTATCAAGAAGTCCCTGGATAGAGGCTAATTTTAGGATGCCCCCCATTCCCCTGATATTGAGTGAGATTAATAACATTATTTGGATTGTGCAAGGGCCTTCAAAGCTCTAAGGGCCCCACCATCAGTGGAAGATCGTAAAGAAGGTTCGAAAACCTATTCAATGGATGCTTTTTTCCTAGCACTTTGAGTTTTCACCGAAGAGTGCTCAATACCTAAGCCTCTTGACCAAGCAAACTCTTTCCCAGCCTCCCTGGCATCTATACTTTTACCACTGTAATCACCAAGTTCGGTCTCTGGGACCGTTTCTAAATTACCAATAAAAACTGACAATTTGACAATAGAATCATTACCGCGAATGAATGGGATAAGTGAATCAAGTATCACAGTCAGATTTGATTCTTCATCTTCTGGTTTATGGTAACCAGGAAGATTAGTAGGTAGTTTTGGTTCAAGTTGACTAGAGCTCGGGATATGAGAAGACACATCTGGGGAGAAGGGCTCAAGTGAAGGGTTTTGATCAGTAAGTTTGTCAATTGACACAACTTGTCGGTTCGTCTGAACCACAGGATCCATAGCTCTATAAACATTCTTTGAAGTTGTATGTGAATCAGAGCCCTCAGCAGAGTCAACAGTGTCTCGCCAATGTCCATGTACAGATAAAGGTCGTGAATCGACATCAACAATAACTTGTTTAATCCATTTAGAAGATAATGCCAATTATCTTTCCCCAAAAGTCAGAGAATTATAAAAAGACGGACATAAGGATTGAATCTTACCTAATACTGTCGAAGAGGGCTCCCAAAAATATGATTCTCTGCCAACAAAACCTTCAAACCTCGTATCCATAGACTCATCAGGCTGGGTGTAGTAATCTCTAAGAGAATCCGTCGGCGCTTCAAAGAGCTTCTTTCCTTAAAACTCTCGACGAAGATGAGTAGTGCTTCTACAAAAGCTACATCGAAATGGAACCCCTAAATAATCAAGTTTCTACAGAATAAAACTACCTCTCCACTTGATTTCTAATGTAGTAGGGAGTCCATGTTGAACATCAATTTCCACCATCCCCTTGCCAACCTTTCTTGCAGACGTCGAAAGGTTACCTTCGTCAGTCATTATAAACTTACCAAGGGAGTTCCCGATAGCTTTCAAAGCACCAACATTCCATAAAAACCAAGGCAACCCTGGGAGCAAAACCCAAATATGTCTGTGTGGGAAAAAATCAGTTTCTGGGTTAAAAGCTAATCTCCACCTTTTTAGCATTAATCTACTTGTTCCATCCACCCAGTATGAATTCAACAATAATGTTGTGTCTTCTGAGTTCCTAAAAATAAAACCCATCCATCCTTTTGATAACATGAACAATTCAGGGACATATCCAATAACTGGACACCAAATCTTTTCTAACCAGGGATAGAGTTTTTCATCACTCATTCTATGATAGGCGAATCTGCCTACTAGGCTGGATAATGCAAGCCTACAAGTATATTCTAAACCTATGTCTGCCCCAAGAACCATTCTCTTTACCGCCTTTAAGGCTTTCCACTGTTTCCTATAAGTCCGGTCACCAAAAGCAGTCGACGAAAACTCTGCGTGGTTCTAAACTTTACCTACACCACCACCTAAAAGTTTAGAATATTTATGAAATAGCGTAGAATCCCCTAAAGCATCATCTGATAGGGTTGGTAAAAAGGTATCAAAAGACGGATTGTGTTTAGGCTTTGAAGTAGCATAGGGTTCCTTTCTTACGGAAGGAATATCAGGTGCTCCAGATGAAAAACGCTTAGGGTTCGATATCAAACTAGAAGTATTAAGGTGCATATTAACTTAATCTACCTGCCATAACTCATACACAGGCTCACTTAATAATGCATGTACCTCTACATTAATAGTGTCCAATCTGGATGAATCCATCTGGATACCACTAAGAAAAACCACATGGAAAACGGGAAGTTCAAGGAAGGATAAGACCCCACCTCCCTCGATAAAAAACAAAAATAAAGAATGCTAACAGGAGTAAATGCCACTTAAAGTCACTACTATCAAACTGCGAGGAAAGTTAATAAGTGTAACATGTACCCCGAAATCCAGTCTAGTTTCCAAAAAGAAAAATAACTAGACCCCGGAAACTAGAAAGACCCCTAAGCATCAAGAAGAAATGATGAAATAGGAACCATAACTGTAAAAATACAGATGGGAAATCTTATCATCACTGTTACGGCGAGAATGTGTTGAAACCCTGCTAGAACTTCATCCATGGCAGCTCTGGTTAATCTCTCGCGCAATAAAATTTTGAAAACCATGGCTCCAATGGTCACTGGTTTCCCTCCTTCACCTCCATCCCTCCCTTACGTTGGATGCTTACTTGCTTCTTAGGAATGGTGATCACCATGCCATGGATGACGTGGACTCATAACAATATGCATTATCATCTTTCTAAGATTCCAAACCGGTGGCCTTGAAACATGTTTGTGTATAAACGTGGATTAGATTTGTAGAGTTTGTGTATAAAAAACAATGAAGGACGTTAGACTCAAGTTTGAATGTACAGTTTGCTAGAACATGCTCTAACACAAATTAAAATACACCTTACAGTATGGAAAATCACCAACAAAAAACTATCAAATGCATTAATGCTCATAAAACTCCACGGTCGAGTCTGCAATAAGACCCCAAGTTCATACCCAATAAAAATAAAGATAAACCGGCATTAATTTTAATATTTAATAAATAAAATAAAAACTTTAGAAGACTCTCCAATTTTTAAAAAGTTAAAAACGATGAGTGAACTCATCGCTATTTGTGGGACAAGGGACCCCCCTCCGCCCAACGATTTGAATGGTAAAGTCTACGAAGGTATACATACCCTACCCCCCTCTGGATTTGAACCTGTGATCTTTTAAGAGGAAACACATGTTCTTAACCATTAGGCCCACTCAAACTGTATCAATATAAAAACACTTATTATCATTAATTTTAAAATATAATTTTAAATTCATTCATCCATTCACTCCCAAAACAACTTTCCATAAAAATTTTATACTCATTTTTTTCATAATCATGTAACTTGAATATTTAAGTTTCTATAAAAGACTTTATTGCAAAGATTTTTTGAGCAGACTTTTTCAATATCTTTATTTTTCATGTTATTCTTGTATAGCAATAATGGATCCTAATATCATGTTAGATATGTTAGATAGATTGTGTATGGAGGCATCGTGCCCAATTGCAAACATTTTTATCTCAAGGGCACTACCATTGGATTTGAGATATCTCGAGAAACTCCGGTTGCTCAACGTCTCCTATAACGATTTCTCAGGGGCACTGCCACTGGATTTGATCTATCTCGAGAAACTCACGCATCTTGACCTGGGAATTAATAACTTCTCCGGCAGCATTCCCAGTGAGTATGGGAAGCTGAAAAATGTAGAATATCTTTCATTGTCTGGAAATAGCTTGAGCGGAAGAATACCAGGAGACCTTGGCAATTTGGCAAACTTGAAAATTCTTTATTTGGGATGGATGGATTTCAATACATTAGATGGAGAGATTCCTCCCGAGATTGGAAATTTGAGCAAGCTTGTCCATCCCCATATCGATGGTTGTGGTCTGAAAAATCCAATGGCCTCACTGATGAAATACCCGTGGAATTCTGGAAACTGAACGAGTTGAGGGAGCTGGATCTTTCAAAGAACGGACTACAAGGAAGGATTCCATCTTTGGAGGTTTTGGGGCTTTCGTATAATGATTTCACAGGTCTTATTCCTCATCAACTAGGCGTAAGTGGAAAGCTACTGCAAGTGAATGTTTCTTCCAACAGACTGACTGGTTCCATCCCTCCAAATCTCTGCAACGGCGGAAGGTTGCAGATATTGACTATAAAAAAGAATTCATTCGTCGGCCCGATTCCTGACTCTCTGGGCACATGCAATTCTTTGGTTGAAGTCCACATGGTTCGATTCATGCAGGCTTCTTATACTTACACAAGCTGACTGTGATCGAGTTGTACAACAATTATCTCTGTGGGACCATACCGGAGAAAATTAATAACGTATCCTCCATGCTTTTGACGATGGATCTGTCCCATAATCATTTTAATGGCTCCCTTCCTTCATCCAGAGGTAAATTATCTGCTTTGTGGGAGCTTAACATCGCTGGAAATCAATTAACAGGTGCGATTCCTAGGGAGATTAGCAACTGTACTGCTCTGACATCCATTGATCTTAACAATAACAGGTTTTCTGGTATTATTCCCACAAATTTACAGAACATGCAGAGCTTGGACTATGCGAATTTCTCTTACAATAACTTTTCAGGCATTATTGAAGAGGGTAGTGTGTTTTACTGTTGGGATCCAATATATTTTGCAGGGAATCCCAACTTGTATGGACCACCCTTGGACAATTGCTCTTCTTTGGGACGTCGAGCCCACCTTCTCTTAGCGCTGGGACCCCTCCTCTTCTGTTTGTTGCTGTTGGTAGTTGGGGCAGCCATATATAAAGGTAGAGTCGTCCAGAAAATAGATGACACCAGGTTGTGGGAAATGACGACCTTCCAAAAACTGGACTTTGGGAGCGACGACATTGTGGAATGCATCAAAGAAGAGAACGTCATCGATGAAGGAGAAGCCAAAGTCGTGTATGGAGGCATCATGCCCAATGGTCAACAAATTGCAGTGAAGAATCTTATGGGGATTGGCATAGGCTCTTCAAATGATCATGGTTTCTCTGCAGAGATCAACACTCTAGGCAAGATCCGCCATAGGCACTTAGTTACATTGCTGGCCTTTTGCGCCAGTCATGACACAAATACATGCCCAACGGAAGTTTGGGGGAGGTGCTCCATGGAAACAATGGAGGGCATCTGCATTGGAATACTAGATACAAAATTGCAGTGGAGGTTGCCAAGGGGTGTCTTCACCATGATTGCTGACTGCTTATCCTTCATCGCGATGTGAAGTCCAACAATATTCTTTTGGATTCCACTTTCGAAGCCCATGTCGCAGATTTTGGCGTGGCCAAGTTGTTGCATCATTCAGGTACCTCGGAATGCATGTCTTCAATTGCAGGTTCTTTTGGTTACATAGCTCCAGGTAAATTGTTGTTTCATTCTTTATCAGTTTTTAATTTTTGTGATCATATGTATTCTTCCCTAGGTAATTTTAGTAGAGGGTCCCCGGAAATTTTTAGGCTACCTACTTTGAGGCAATATCAATCAATCTACCAATCGAGGAAATCAATCTACCAATAGATGGAGCCTACTTTGATTGGTAGGCTCCATCTACCAATCAATCTCCATCTAGGCCTGAGATATTCACAGTGAGATAATGTGTTGATGACAATTTTTTATGTTTCATGAATTTGATTTTATGCATATTTTTTTAATTTTCTTGACTTGATCCTTGTAATTGATGCAGGGTGGAATCACAGAGAGATTGGGGTCCCGGAGGAGGGTAACACCCTCATGATTGACAATAGCATATGCGGTGAGTTGTCTTAGGTTAAATTACAACTATCATTTTGTATGTCTATTAATTCATTGAAAAAAAAAACTTATAATAATGTTTTTTCCTTTGTGCAGTCTCTATAGAGTCGAAGCACGCCCAAGCCTAGAACCTCTCAAGGTGATTCCTCGATCAAGAGAAGAAATATATATTTCCATAATGCTCCTAAGGGTGGCGAGGGTGGCAGTGGTCAATGATTGACCATGATCCAGATTTTATGAGCAGAAAAAAATGAATACAAACTATATTACTTTTAACACATAACACAAGGAACAATAACATAGATATAGTGAAAATAGCTTCTATTCAATTACGAAATATGATGAAACTGTAAAATGCAAACTGAAAACAAGCTTGCTAGAATGGTGGTGGCTTATCTCTGAGAAGAGATGTGACGACTCCGCTCATTCGCAATAAGATGAGTACAATGAGGCTTTGAAGGCCTTTCTACAATAAAGGTGAATGCCAAAAACCTAGAAACCCAAAATCCTAACCCTGGGAGAAGAAGCGCCAAAAGTCATGTGGGCCCCGTTGGGGTAAGTTAGTATATCAACTTCTCGGGGTAGTAACTTTTGAATACGATATCTGTTTTAGGCACACGATAACCCGTTGGAAAGGTCTATATGAGGAGTACACATGTTTCCATCAAACTCTAACTAAAATTATATTTTGATTATGGCGAGCCCTAAAAACGATTTTTAGGGCCTCAAAACTACCCCGAAATTTCATGACTCGAAAACTAGAAAAAAACTGCCAAACTGAAAAACTGCCAAAATGAGCCAGTTGGAATAGGTGGGAGGCCACTGACATCCATATGGATAAATACTCCCCCATTAGGAATAAATGGTCTTCATTGCGTTGAGTTCCCCCATTAGATGAGGAAATTTCTGCTGAATTTGGCCCCGGGTGAGCCACTTTCCTTGGTGCAGGAATTGTCCTACATTGACAACTCGATAAAGATGGATTTTCTGCTGGCGAGTGACCTTTACCAGTGTATCCACAATATGATCATTGGATTCATGTTGTATGTAGTTAGGGTTGAGCTCTGTCAGTGTCAATTGTTATTCTATCTCTGAGGTGTCCAATAATGGTGGGAAATATGGCCGAAGGAGATCCACGTTGAACACTGGGTGCAGGCCAAGGAAAGGGGGAATGTTGAGCTCAAAACCATTGTCTCCCACAACCTTGGTGATGGTGTAAGGTCCATAACGGAGTGGGTGAAGCTTCTGATGGGGTTCTGTAAGGCATTCTTTCTACAAGTGCAACCAAACTTTATCTCCAACCTTAAACTTATGTGGCACCCGATGTTGATCATGGCGTTGCTTGTACTTGGAATTGGACTTCTGTAAAATATCCTAAACTTGTTGGAAGATGTGTTGGATCCTCTCAATGAACCGGGTGGCTTTGTCAGCTTCATTTGTAGCAGCTGATGAGTCGGTTGCGGTGGCCGCAAGGGGTAGTGCAACATCCGTGGCACCCAATGGTTGGAATCTTAACCCCACCTGAAAGGGGCTGTGGACGGTTGAGCTATATAGGGATCAGTTGTAGCTATGTTGAACATAGGGAAGACTCTCATCCCATGTGCGGGGGTGCTTGGAATTGTACATGCACAGAATATGCACGATCATTCAATCGAAGACCTTGGTTTGGTCATCTGTCTAGGGGTGGAAGGCAATGGATTTGGTGAGCTTGGTGTCCAATAGTGACCAAAGGATAGACTAGAATATGATGAGGAACCGACTGTCCCAATTTGAGACAATGGTTTGTGGGATTCCAAAATGTACCCACACTCGTTCAAAGAAGAGCTTGGCACTGGCCTCCGCTGTGATTCTCTTCTTGTAGGCAACCATAATCGCCATCTTGGAAAAGAAATAAAATACCACATGTAGTCCATCGAGATGGATTCCCATGGCCTCTCAGGAGTAGGTAGAGGGGTGTACTGGCCCTGTTTCCTAGTGGTTGGTTTGGAAATAGCGCAAGCAGTGCAAGACCATAAGTAATTGTTGACATCCTGTCGAAGTTTCAACAAGTAGAAATGTTACTGCATCACTGCGACTATATTTATGAGCCCACCGGCCCTCGCCTATCAACTCTTTCTCTGAGAAACCTACATGTCAAATTTCAAGGAAGCCCTGTGTCTATAACTAAAACCCCCGTTGTTTTTCATAAGTCATCCAAAGGCGAACACCTAAGGTGCAATTTTATTCCTAAAAAATTCTTAGAAGATGTATTGGATAATCTGAAGGATAAGGTCCTTGTTGTTACTAGTCTTGAGCCAGTTATGATTGATTCAAATGAAATTAAAATCAAGAAACAAGGTAGATGTAAAACTCAGAAAGTTCCAGATATTGTTTTAAGAACAAAATATATCGTCGACTCGTATCCATAATGTTGAGGAATCGACATCACAATCGTGAAAAACCTATCCCTATTATTGATGTCAACAACCAGATTTTTGAAGATGATACCAATGCTGATGCACCACAATTCGATTTCGTATCGAATATGCCTTCTTTGTTTAAGAAACATCAAGGTTTTTCGTTCATTCAACATGATCTCAAAATAATCATGGAACAGGGTAAGTTACCCACTTCAAATCAGGCTCGGCCTTTACCAAGCATGGAACCGGTGCATTGTGAGAATTGTTTTGATTGGATCGAAAGGTATTATCGGGATATTCCTTACCTACAGGCGCAGTTGAATCAAGTGGTCACTCGAAACTCAGCTCTTGAAAGAGAAAATGATGAGCTCGGGGCTTGCATTCATTCGACTTCACACAGAGCCAACAAGCGTATTAAGAGATCGGGGAATATGGTTATTGAAAATTCCACCAATTTTAATACTATTATAAACTCAGATTTTTCTGATGATTCTCTTTCGAATTTCTAAATTGGTAAATAGCTCCTTTGCATTTCATGATTTGATTCTGTTTGGATAAAATGTAAATTCGTTTTGATTTTGTTTTTATTTTAGACCAGCTACAGAATCGAAAGATTATGTACCTTGTCTTTTGATTTATTTATTTTGATTATTTCCTAATTTATATTTTGTTTTCCTTGTCTCACGTGAACAACAGATTGATGTGCTACGATTAGTGGAATGAGTCATGGGTTGAACGTTTAGTGGACTAGTGATTTTCGATTTTGAAAAACAATGTTTAATAATGTAACTGTTTTGGATTGAAATACTTCAACATAATTATCTTTTTGTTATTTTATTTTAGTAAAAGTTTATTTTAAAAAGATCTACCTCTATCTTGCATGATATGAGGAGCAAATTAGAAACTTGTTTAAATAGCACTGCTTGCCCAGTGATAGGGGCAATTCCTCCTGGACCATTATGATGAACTTATTTTTTTGAAACTATATGAGAACACAGTTTACTCTTTGGCTTTTGTCCTGTGTAGACTGTGCAATGTTTTCATTGTTCTCTCATGTAATTTCTAGATGTGAAATTTTATTTGTATCGAACTAGCTTTAGTTTGTTATGCATATAATCTTTTATGTCATGTTTTTCTTTATATGGTTCATTATATTTTGGTGTTGTTGATATCTGTGATTGTTCACCTATCCAAGAATTTTGAGTTTACATCTAATGTTAGGTAGCTGGTAATACCATTACTGAGAATTGGAATTTCTTTCATTTTCAATTATTGGAAACTCTAAAAGTCACATGATATAAAATCATTTGTCTTTCTGTTATCTTAGACTTGTTCCAGAATACAAAAAACTTCTTTGAGTTTTTTTAGGAAGTATTATGCTAGCTTTTTTCATAGGTTTACACTTGACACAGGTTAAGAGGAGCTCATACAAATACAAAGAGATGAGTCTAGCTTATTACTTCTTATTAGCGAGAGGTTAGTTAGTTTATTATTTATTTAATTTGTTGATTTGTGAATGAATAGTGATTGCATCATTTAAACATCAAATGCTTTGTCTATTTTCATTATATCATTTACAATATTATTCATTCATTGTTTATTAGTTTGGTATTTAGAGTACTAGAATAATTTTGTTTATATTTAATCTTGTTTAGATCCATTATCTTAAAACAATTATTTTCACAAGGCTTTGCTTAAACCTTGTAAATTGTATATAGCTATTGTACATAAACACTGTTAGTTAAGAATTTGTAATTAAAGTGTTGATTGTTAGAGTTGTATCTTTAGTTAGTCTACATCTTTTAGTTGTTTTAGGATCTTAGTTGGCTAACAGAGCCATAAAACTCGTCAGGGTAGATTATACCAAATGACTTGGGTTAAATAGACAACCCTGGTCCATATCTTTCCTTCCCATTAACGATGTGTCATAAACGCCCGTCAAAACTACCCAAGTGATAGGGTCCTAAAGGAAATTTCTGAGAATGATAGGAAAATGCAACGAGCAGAAGGGAAGCAATCTATGTTAAATGCCAAGGAAATCAAGGCCTAGTGGAGACCCATATCCATGAATAAAATTGATTATCCATGGGGATTCCTTGTTCATATGTCAACATCAATAAAAACAAGATGGTATTCAAGTGATGTAAATTGTTGAACAAGAATTCAATGAGCATGTATGAGCTTTGACTTTTCTTGGAAAAATGGCTTCCTGGCGAAGTGTTAAAGAAAGAAATTTTAAGAATGGATCATAAATATGATTCCAATGGCACATATGATGCATCAATCAAAATCAGTATGAGGGGAAGAACTACCAGGAGAAATTCCTAGAGGTACCCCTCTCACTAGGCCAAGCATGGGGACCTACTGGTAAGTGGGCATGATGCCCTATGCTATGGGTATATGTGGGCATGATTCCCCCTTCCCCTTACCACGGGAATGATAACCATGGTTCACATAGGTTTCATCCAAAGAGTTGGATGAAAGACTAGTGGACAAAGGTTCCACTAATGTTTATACTGAAGGTACATGATGCATACTGGGAGTGCTCTGATGTACGCCTATAGAGAAGGGGATGTCATTAGTCAGCTACGATCCCATGGAATGTGATAGATAAAGAATATGCATGGAATTCTCATTCGTATGCACATTAGGGGGGGCAATTTCAATGGTGGATTGAGAATTGGTCGGGGTGGACTTGTCTTGGCGATCATAATCCAACTGGTGTAGGATCACAAGAGAGTCTCGATACTGTGTGTAGATTTTAACCTTGTACAATATTTACTGCAAACATATTTTTAGTAAAATAACATAAAAGATACACTGGAAAATACACACATTACAAAGATAACTTTTCCCCTGGAAACTCAAACCAGGAAAACCGACATATTCTATATTCATTCATTGTGATACATTGTCTACAATACAATATACATATAGGAGCCAGCGACATCCAAAACCATAACCCAATGACATGGATTAGTCAACAACCCTAATTCCTTAATCGGAAATAGAAAACCATCGGCAAAAACCATGTGCCGAAAAATTGCCCAACAATGGACACAAAAATCAAGGTGACACAAAAAATGAGGAAAAATGTGAGACGTTTCCTGAGGAAAAAAAATTATTTGAGGAAAAAATGCGACACTAAGGATAGTCATGCAAAGAATATAACATATACCCAACATTCTCCTAATTTTTGTTTTCTTTGCATACATGGGGTTACAGGGTTACATAGTCAACAATTCAGGGCAACAATGCCCATGGATCCTATACACCAAGAGAACTTCTCAGTGCTCACAAATTTTGTTAATGAATCTGCAACATTCTTCAAAGTGTCCACCTTTATCAACAACACTTTCTTTTCTTCAACCATGTCTCTCAGAAAGTGATATTGAATATCAATATGCTTTGTCTTTGAATGATAAGCCGAGTTCTTCGTCAGAAAAATTGCACTCTGACTATCACAATCTATCCTTACATCTTGTTGTACCAACCCAATAACTGAACACAATATTTTTAACCATATTGCTTCCTTTCTTTCATGAGTGGTTGCTAAGTATTCAACTTTTGTAGTTGAAAGTGCCAGTATATTCTGTCTTTTGCTCATCCAACTGATTACTCCTCCAAACAGGTTAAACACATGCTCGCTTGTAGATATCCTACGATCTAGATCTCCAGCCTAGTTTGCATCAACAAAGCCATGTATGTCTAACACTCTGTCCAATCCTGGTCTTCCTTGGTACCACAATCCATAGCTAGCAATGCCACGCAAATACTTGAAAACCCTTTTATTGTTGTCCAATGCTCCTTCCCTGGTTTTGACATATACCTTCTCAAAACTCCCACTACATGTGCAATGTACGTTCCAGTACAAACCATTGCACACATCAAACTACCATCTACATTCGCATATGGAACACGAGACATGTCCTACTCCTCTCCCTATGTCCTGGGGCATTGATCCGCATATAACTTTACACCAACAAGAATAGAGACCATTATCGATTTACATTCCTACATATTAAACCTCTGTAATATTGTCTCTACATATTTTCTCTGATTTAACCAGAGTTTCCTCTTTCTCCGATCTCTTTTAATTTCCATGCCCAAAATGAAATTTGAAGCATTGAGATCCTTCATGTCAAATTTAGAGGACAACTGATTTTTCACATTCTGGATAATCTCCTTGTGTTTTCCTATCAGCGACATGTCATCCACATACAAGACCAAATAAATCAAATGATCACCAATTAATTTAAAATACACATACTGATAATATTTTCTTCTTATGAAGCCAAGTCCCAACATATAAGTATCAAATTTTTTATACCACATCCTTGGTGATTGTTTTAAACCATATAGGGACTTCTTCAACTTACATACCAGCTCCTTCTTTCTCTTCACAACAAAACCTTCTGGATGCTTCATATAGATTTATTCTTCCAGATCCCCATGTAGGAATGATGTCTTCACATCCATCTTTTCTACTTAAAAATCAAATGCACCAGCAACAGATAACATAACTCTTATAGAAGTTAACTTGGCAACAGAAGAAAAAATCTCACCAAAATCAATTCCCTCAACCTGGGAATAACCCTTTGCTACTAACCGAGCTTTGTATTTCTCCACTTTTCCTTCTGAATTCAGGTTCATTTTAAATACCTATTTGTTTCCAATGGGATTTCTTCTAGTCAACAACTCCACTAGATCCCAAACCTCATTCTTATCCAAGGCTACCATTTCATCATCCATGGCCTTTTTCCAGAGATTTCCATCGTTTCAATCCACTATCTCCTTGAGAGTTCTAGGATCATCATCAGTAATAGACAAAGAAAAATTTGAATGGAAATTAGATGGAGTAAACCTTTTCAGTAGCCTTCTTTCTCGAACAGAAATCCTCAATACTGGAGTATGAGGATTTTCCTCTTTCGATTCTTGTTTTTCTGTAGCGTCTGATTCATCATCCTTTAAATCGAACTCTATTTTATCTGGTTCTTCCTTACTTGGTAGGACTTCATTTTTAACAACATCCTTCATTTCTCTAACTACCACATCTAGGCTATAGACAACCTGCTTTGTTTCTGGGTTCCAAAGATTATAACCTTTGAGACCATCTTTATACCCAATAAAAATACACTTTTCAGCCTTCTTATCTAGCTTACTCTTGTTTTCCTTTGGAACATGAACACAGGCCTCACAATCAAATACCTTGAGATGTGTGAGAGAAGGTTTCTTACCAATCCATACCTCTTGTGGAGTCCTTTCATCCAACGTTGATGAGGGTGATATGTTGACTAGGTAAGATGCAGTACCCATTGGCTCTACCCAAAATTCTTGCCCTAACCCCACACCTTGGTTTTTCCATCAACATCCTGTTTATCCTTTCTGCAACTCCATTTTGTTGAGGTGTATATGGAGTAGTCTTTTTCCATGCTATACCACACTTCTTACATAATTCTTCAAATTCATTCCCGCAGAACTCTCCACCATTATTTGTCCTCAACACCTTAATTCTTTTCTCTGTTTAATTTTCAACAAGAGCCTTAAACTCTTTAAACCTATCAAAGACTTCATATTTCTTCTTGAGGAAATATATCCAATTATTCATCGAGAAGTCATCTATAAATGAGACATAGTACACAGATTTTCCCAATGATGGAACCGACACAGGTCCAAACACATCACTGCGAAATAGCTGTAAAATTCCTTCTTCCTTCGCTGCACCAGAGGGAAATATTACCCAATTATGCTTCCCATATACACAATGTTCACATAAATCAAAATCCAAAGAGCAGTTAGGCATACCTTCAACCATACCTTTATTGTGTAGTAGTCGAAGATCCTTCTCTCCAATATGCCCCAGTTTTTTATGCCACAACATAACCTTTTCTCCAGAGACTGTAGGATTTCTTTCTTCTTCAACTCCAATATCGGGAACAATGGAACTATTACACCCATCACTAATAGTGCTTCCTTGCAGCTTATACATAGTTCCAAACCAAACTCCCTTTAGCAGCACCATTTCTCCTCGAACCATCTTGTAGGTTTCCTTTTCAAATATTGTTTTTACCCTTGCATCGTACATTTTTCTTACAAAAATCAAATTTATGGAAAAACCTAAGATGTGCAGAACACCAGGTAGTGTTCTAATATTTCCATCTATGAGACTCAACTTGAATTTTCCTCGTTTTACGATGCTGGTTGTCGAATCATCACCTAGGAAAACATTACCTCCATCATCCCTTTCATATTCATAGAACCACTCTGTAACACCGTGTTTCCCCCAATCTGTAAAAATAACTATACCAGCCAAGTATTGTGGCAAACTCAGAAATGTGAATGTATGATGTGAATGGACCTTGTGAAAATGGTCGATGAATGTAAATAATATTATGAATATATATATTGCAGGACTGCTGAGAGGGGGGTGAACTTAAAAAGAGACCACGATGGCTGAAGAAAGGTGGTGGAAGGCACCTGGAATGGTGGCGTTAACTTCCACCAAAAATAATACCGTATTTTTTATTCACTGGCCCGAAGAACCAAGAGTGGCTCGCTGGCCTGAAATAAATTACTCACAGGTTGATAGGTAAACGAATCCTCATGAGTAATGAGGGATGGGGGTAAATCGCCCATCCGTAGAGTCCTCAGACCTGACCACCGTGATGAAGATCGTGCCACATGCAACCCCACTGGAAGGGAAAAAGGCAGGAAGCGTGTGTGATCAGGCATACGCGAGGGGAAGAGAAGAAATTTGGAGATATGCAGAGTGAGGGATAACAGAAAAGAAGGAGAGTATCCTTCATTCTCGGTCACTGGTGAGAAAAGACTCAGTCTTGCAACATCGTTGTCTCAGCACAGGGGTGGCTAGTGGTAAATCCATTCGGAATCGCTGAGCCTATGGTTGGGTGGAAACGAGCACTCCTCTCAGCAGTTGCATCACCTCTGGTGTTTTTTCTGATAAGTGTTTTACGTCTTGCATCTTGAAATGTATATTCTGACATTTATGCTCATAAGCTATGAAATTATGAATGGTTTCAGTATAAGACTGCATGTGTGGTGTTTTGTCCAGAAATGATGGTTGCATGCTTGTAATGGAAATACCACATATGGATTATGCTTATAGATAAATTTATATATATGTATATTGAACCAATTCAGACTTCAAGTCTGTCCTCGGGAAATCTATGCCCCTATTCATCTCAGGTAATACCCTGGATAGATCTCTCATAGAGACACCCTTCTTGGAAAGCTTACCAAGAACCTGAAAGAGGATTTGATGGCGCAAGTCTCAGAAGTACTGCACGAGGAGGAATGGTCCTCTTAAAACCCCGATATTTCAGCATTTTGGCACCCGGGATATCCAAGCGCAAGCCCTCTCGTACCCGCAATTCCCGAAACCCCGATTTGCAAAATCCTGAAATGGCAGTGTATGGATAAGTATTGATTGACGGACGAGATCTTGTGGGAAGATCTAAGGTCCGTCGTGACCATTAGATTGGAGGAAGAAACAAGGACGTTAATGTCGTAAGACTTTTCCTTTTATATTCATAAGTAGTGATGAAACCAGGACCGTAGATCCCCAGGGTCGGTGGGAGTATCTAGACCGTTCATTAATAGGGACACGTGGCTTCCTGTAAGCGTTTCGGCGTTTCGGTACCGGGGAAAACAAAGGGGAAGAACCCTGATCATCACGAGTCACGGAAACACGATAACCAAAACCCCAAAATAGTTTAAGGAGTGGATGAGATAGGATAGTTCAACATTTCAGTACCCATAATATCTGAGTGTGAGTCCCTTTGTACTCACAAGTCCCGAATCCTCGGTCCGCGAAATTCCGATGGGAGAAATTCTGAAATATATGCGCAGGTTTAAGAGTCGGTATTTCAGAGTTTCTACTCTCAGAAGGTCTAGGTGCAAGATATCCTGTCTGCATACATCGCGAAACCCTGATTCGCAAAACCCTAAATTTGATCGAGGTTATAATGAAAGGGTGTATCGTCTTTTCGGCACCTGGGTAGTCGAGGAGTGTGGATCTTCGACCTCTGGTATCGCGAAGTCCCGAAATGGCTTAACACAGACGGTATTTGGTGTGTCAGTGTTTCGGCACCCGGGATACCTGGTGGTAAGTTTTCTTATGCTCACTAGTCCCGAAAACCCGGTCTGTGAATTCTCAAAATGGTTTGAGAAACACATATATACAATTATACATATATTAAGGTTTTGTAGTTTCAGCTCTTGGGAAACCTAAGTGTGAGACCTCCATTCATCGCATATCCTGAAATCCTGATGGCGGAACCCCGAAATAGGGAAGTATGTTTGGAGTTAGTATTTCAGAGTTCGGCTCCCGGAAGACCCCGATCTGAGACCTCCTGTCATCGCATCACCTGAACGCCTGACTTGTGAAACCCTGAAGTATGAAACCCTGTAAATGGGTAGGGAGCACTTAAAATTAAGGTTTCGGTGTGTCGGCACCCGAGACACCTAGAGGCAAATGTATTGTCCTCGCATATTGCGAAATCCCTAAAAGGATTAGCACACGTGGTTTTGGTGTTTCATCTTTTCAATGCTCGGAACTCCCAAAGGTCAGTTTTCCTTGTGTTCGCTAGCCGCGAAATTCCAATGGATGAAACCCCGAAACAAACCAGGGAATATCTGCATCGTGATTTCCCTGTATCGTGAAAGTCGATGAGTAGCCTCCGCTAAGGCTTGTGGCCATAATCGCCGATCAGATGAGTGCAGATAAGGGATGGGAGGGTCTGTATCAGGTCCTGTAAGGACTCGGGGAATTCTATTCCTCGAAGAAAAGAAGAAAAGGGCCGAAAAAATTTAAATTTCGTAGTGGGTGTGTCACAAATTGGTTTTAGATCATGGTTATAACACTTGGCCTGCTTGGTCTCATGAACGAGTTGTGTAGGAGATTCGTTCGAAATACTCCAAAAAGGAGTAATCCTTTGTCTTAAACCTCTTATATTCAAAGGTCAAAGTTTGAAAAATGAAAACCCAAGTGTGTATGCATGTGAAAGAAATATGAATTATGCGCGGGTTATAAAAATGTATCTAAATATTGACTAACAACCAGCGTTTGTCTTTTGCACCCATGTGGACGATCAACCATGGGAAAATTACAGACGCATAGAATAGTGACTCACCAAGAGGTGGGAGAGGGCTCCCACAACCAAGACGAAGAGTCTGATGAAAGGAGGGCAATAGGGACCCCTCCAGATCTAGCTGAAACGGTGAGGAGCCTCATGGTCGAATTGCAAATCTGCAAGGCCGATAATGAAAGGATGATGAAAGAACAAGAAAACCAAAGTGAAATTAATGCAGTTTTACTGCAGAGCTTATCCAACTTACAAAGACAAATGCAGCATGAACCTGAGACATAGAAATATGGTCGTATCAGTGGCCACACCGAGAGGAGCACATTGAAAAAGGTCCACCCCAGAGGTAAAGGACAAGCGTTGGATTATTCCTCTGCGAAGGAAGCTGATGATTCGGAGGGCTCTTCTAGCAGCAGAACCAGTTCCTATTCCCGAAGGAAACAGAAGAAGCAAAAGCAGAAGCAAAATCCTTCCAAGGGTCATAAATTCAAATATTTAGAAAAGCCAAACTACCCTCGTTCGACGGAGAAATAAAGAAGGGAGAGGATGCAGAGGCCTGGCTTCTAAAACTAAAGAAATATTTCAGAGTCCATGACTTTTCAGAAAATTTGAAGGCCCGAGTGGCCACCTTCAACTTGAACGGAAAGGCTTCCATTTGGTGGGAAGATCTTAAGAATGTGAAATGGGTTCACGAAGAGGACCTGTCCTGGAAGCAATTCGAGAAATACTTCCGGAAGAATTATTTGTCGGAAAAATATTTCGACGAGAAGACTAAAGAGATTTATGAACTCAAACTGGGACAACTCACTATAGAAGAATATGTCAACAAATTCTTCGATTTGTTGAGGTATGTACCTTATATAAAAGCTGAAAAGGCAAAGGTCCAATGCTTCATCAGTGGACTACCTAAGGACTATCGGAATAGAATTGAATTTGATGAGCCAAAGACCCTAGAAGACACTATCTGAAAGGCAAACTATTGTCATGAATAGTTTGGGCATCGAGCAGAACCTCACGAAGTATGGAAACCAAAGAATAGTTCAAGATTTCAGAAAAAGGGGATTAAATCCCCAGGATTTAAGAACTATAAGAAGAATCCAAGAATGAGCTTTCCAGCCCGGAGTATGCACCAGCAAAATTTTCCCTCCTTGAGCGGAAATAAAACTTCTGGACCGATATCAACGAAGACTGATAACCCAAAGAAAGAACCTTTGAAATGAGGGGGTTGCGGGGAATAACATATACTGAGAGACTATCCACACCGACAACATAATAGTCAGAGGATTTATAACATCCAGGAAGCTACTACTGTCAATGATGCGGCCAGGAGTGTGCCACAAATTTATGTAGCCTTGGATAATAACCAAGTTGACCACCAAGCTTCAGTGGTGGAAATAGAAGGTATGATTTCCAACCATCTAGTGTCTGTTCTGATTGACCCTAGTTCAAATTTGAGTTATGTAGCCCCTAAAGTTGTTGATAACTGTAAATTACAGCCACAAAAACATACCAAGCCATGGTTGGTACAGTTAGCCATTGGCACCAAAAGAAGGGTAGCAGAGGTTATACCAGCCTACCAATTAATGTTGGGTAAATTCTCCACCCAAGCAACCCTTAACATATTACCCCTGGGATCGTACGATCTGTTGATTGGTATGGACTGGCTAGCTGCCCATAAAGCCAAATTGGATTGTTACCTTAAAACCTTAGAATGTGTAAGTACAGAAGGGAAAAAGATAACCCTTCAAGGGATCTGAAAACCTGTCTCAGTGAGACAAATATTGGCTCTGCAAATGAGAAAGTATTGCCGAAAGGGAGGTCCCCTATATGAAATACAGGTGTTGACAACAATTGAAGGTGACAAACCCAGCCTTGAAGATCACCCTACCCTGAGAGAATACACAGATGTTTTCTCGGAAGAGGTGTCGGGTCTACCTCCGAGAAGGGACATAGACTTCTCGATAGAACTCACACTGGGAGCGGTGCCAGTGTCTAGAACACCCTACCGGATGAGCACACCCGAGTTAGTTGAACTCAAATTGCAATTAAAGGAAATGATGGATAAAGGCTATATTCAACCCAACGTGTCTCCATGGGGAGCACCAGTCCTGTTTGTGAAAAAGAAGGATGGTACCCTTAGACTGTGTATAGATTATAGACAAAGAACAAGTACCCCTTACCTAGGATCGATGACCTGTTCGATCAATTGGGGGGTGTGTCTATTTTCTCAAAGATTGACTTGAGGTTGGGATACCATCAAATCCGAATCAAGGGGGAAGACATCCATAAAACTGCCTTTCGGACACGATATGGTCACTATGAGTTTGTGGTAGTGCCATTTGGGTTAACCAATGCCCCTGCCACTTTCATGTGCTTGATGAACAATGTACTCAGTAAATTCCTAGACAAATTTGTGCTGGTTTTTATAGACGATATATTAATTTATTCCAAGAGTAGAGAAGAGCATGAAGAGCATCTTAGGCTTGTGCTACAAGTGCTAAGAGAACATTATCTCTATGCTAAATTCAACAAATGTGACTTCTTCCAGAAGAAAATACATTACTTGGGTCATGTTCTATCCGAAGAAGGGGTAGCAGTAGACCCTGACAAAATCAGGTCTATCATGGAATGGCCTACCCCAATGGAATTCCAGACAAGCTAGGTGGATGGCCCTCCTTAGCGAGTTTGATTTCAAAATCAAACACATTAAAGGGAAAGAAAATAGGGTGGCCAATGCCCTTAGCAAAAGTGTGAAAACAATTCACCTAGTAGCGGTGAGAACCTGTGAGACGGATGTCAAGGAAAGAATCAGAAATGCACAAGAAACAGATCCCTTCATCCAAACCGTGACCTTATGCCTACAACAAGAACCCACTGGAGTAAAATATGAAGGCTACCAGATGACCAAAGGAGGTCTTCTCACTTATAGAAGCAGATTTTACATCCCCGATTGTGACGACTTGAAGAGGTTCATATTGTATGAACTACATAAGAGACCATATACTGGTCATCCAGGATACCAGAAGATGATCACGACCACTAGGAAACAATTCTATTGGCCTGGATTGAAGAAATACATAGCCGAGTACTTGGCCAAATGCATAGAATGCCAACATGTTAAAGCAGAACACTGACACCCAGCAGGGTTATTGCAACCTTTACCAATCCCCGAGTGGAAATGGGAAACCATCTCCATGGATTTCATCACTAGGTTACCAATCACGACCAAACAAAATGATGCCATTATGGTAGTGGTGGATAAATTGAGCAAGTTTTCTCATTTCATCCCCGCCAAATCGACTTACAAGGCAATAGATATCGCCCAGGTATTCATGAAAGAGATATTCAGACTGCATGGTATGCCGAAAGAGATCGTGTCTGACAAAGACATGAAATTTACTTCCAACTTTTGGAAATCACTGATGGTTGGTTTAGAGACCAAGTTGTTGTTTAGCACCGCCTATCAACCTCAAACCGAAGGATAGACAAAAAGAGTGAATCAAGTATTAGAGGACATGTTAAGAATGCATGTAATGCATCAACCCAAGAAGTGGGAATACTACCTACCACTAGTAGAATTCGCCTACAACAATGGCTACCAAGCATCCTTAAAGATGAGTCCCTTAAAATTCTTGTATGGTAGGTCGTGTAACACTCCAGTCAACTGGAGTAATCCTATAAACAGGATTTCTTTTGGACCCGACATGTTGAAAGAAATGGAACAACAAGTGACCCAAATAAAACAAAATCTGAAGGTTGCTCAAAACCGACAGAAAAGTTATGTCAACCAAAAGAGAACTCCAAGAGAGTTCAAGACGGGAGTCCATGTATATCTCAGAGTTAGGCCTAGGAAGAGTTCCCTGAAAATGGGAGCTTGTGCCAAGTTAGCACCGCGGTATTGTGGACCCTTTGAGGTTCTAGATAGAGTGGTACCTGTAGCCTATAGGCTAGCACTTCCTCCCACAGTAAAAGCACATAATGTTTTCCATGTTTCATTATTGAAAAAATATGTACATGATGCTAACCATATAATTGATTGGTCTGTGATCTAGGTGGAACTGGAGGGAGAAGTTCTACCAGAACCTTAGTGCATACTGGATAGAAAGGAAACCCCGCTCTGGAACCGAACCATTGCACAGGTCAAGGTGTAGTGGAGACATTTTGGCCCAGATGAGGCTACATGGGAAATGGAGGATGCCATGAAATGAGCATATCTGATTTTGTTTACATCTGTACATGCATGTCATGTTGATAGATAGAACATCAAGGACAATGTTCCTTTAAGGGGGAGGGAATTGTAACACCCTTTTTCCCCCAGTCTGTAAAAATAACTATACTAGCCAAGTATTGTGGCAAACTCAGAAATGTTAATGGACCTTGTGAAAAAGGTTGATGAATGTAAATAATATTATGAATATATATATATTGCAGGACTGCTGAGAGGGGGATGAACTAAAAAAGATACCATGATGGCTGAAGAAAGGTGGTGGAAGGAACTTGGAATGGTGGCGTTAACTTCCACCGAAAACAATACCGTATTTGGTCTTCACTGGCCCAGAGAACCAAGAGCGGCTCGTTGGCTTGAAATAAATTACTCTCGGGTTGGTAGGTAAATGGATCCTCATGAGTAATGAGGCATGGGGCCAAACTGCCCATCCGTAGAGTCCTCAGACCTAACCACCGCGAGGAATATCATGCCACACGCAACCCCGTCGGAAGGGAAAAACGCAGGAAGAGTGTGCGATCAGGCAGACATGAGGGGAAGAGAAGAACTCTGGAGATATGCAGAGTGAGGGATAGCAGAGAAGAAGGAGAGTAACCTTCGTTCTCGATCACTGGCGAGCAAAGACTCAGTCTTCCAGCATCATGGTCTCAGCTCGAGGGTGGCTAGTGGTAAATCCATTCAGAATCGTTGAGCCTACGGTTGGGTGGAAACGAGCACCCCTCTCGGCAGTTGCATCACCTCTGGTGTTTTTTCTGATAAGTGTTTTACGTCTTCCATCTTGAAATGTATATTCTGACATTTATGCTCATAAGTTGTGAAATTATGAATGGTTTCAGCATAAGACTGCATGTGTGGTGTTTTGTCGAGAAATGATGGTTGCATGCTTGTAATGGAAAGACCACGTATGGCTTTTGTTTATAGATAAATTTATATATATGTATATTGAACCAATTCAGACTTCAAGTCTATCCTCGGGAAATCTATGCCCTTATTCGTCTTGGGTAATACCCTGGATAGATATCCCATAGAGACACCCTTCTTGGAAATCTTACCAAGAACCTGAAAGAGGATTTGATGGAGCAAGTCTCATAAGTACTGCACGAGGAGGAATGGTCCTCTTAAAACCTCGATATTTCGGCATTTCGACACTCGGGATATCCAAGCGCGAGCCCTCTCGTACTCACAATTCCTAAAACCTCGATTTGCGAAATCCCAAAATGGCAGCATATGGATAAGTATCGATTGATGGACGAGATCCTGTCGGAAGATCTGAGGTCCATCATGACCGTTAGATTGGAGGAAGAAACGAGGGCATTAATGCCTCAACCCCTTTCCTTTTATTTTCATAAGTAGCGACTAAACCAGGACCATAGATCCCCAGGGTCGGTGGGAGTATCTAGACCATTCATTAATAGGGACACGTGGCTGCTAGTAAGTGTTTCGGCGTTTTGGTACCGGGGAAAACAAAGGGGAAGAACCCTGATCATCGTGAGTCGCAGAACCCTGATAACCAAAACCCCGAAATAGTTTAAGGAGTGGATGAGATAGAATAGTTCAGCATTTCGGTACCCGAGATATCTAAGTGCGAGTCCCTTTGTACTCACAAGTCCCGAATCCCCGGTCCGCGAAATTCCGATGGGAGAAATCCTGAAATATATGCGCAGGTTTAAGAGTCAGTATTTCGAAGTTTCGGCTCTCAGAAGGTCTAGGTGCGAGATATCATGTCTGCATACATCGCGAAACCCCGAATTTGATTGAGGTTATAATGAAAGGGTGTATTGGATTTTCGGCACCCGGGTAGTCGAGGAGTGTGGATCTTCGACCTCTGGTATCGCGAAGTCCCAAAATGGCTTAATACGGACGGTATTTGGTGTGTTGGTGTTTCGGCACTAGGGATACCTGGCAGTAAGTTTTCTTATGCTCACCAGTCCCGAAAACCCGGTTTGCAAATTCCTGAAATGGTCTGAGCAACACATATATAAAATTATACGTATGTTAAGGTTTCGAAGTTTCGACTCTCGGGAAACCTAAGTCCGAGACCTCCTGTCATCGCATATCCTGAAATCCTGATGGCGGAACCCCGAAACAGGGAAGTATGTTTGGAGTCATCATTTCAGAGTACGGCTCCCAGAAGACCCCAATGTGAGACCTCCTGTCATCACATCACCCGAACTCCCGACTTGTGAAACCCTGAAGTATGAAACCCCGTAAATGGGTATGGAGCACCTAAAATTAAGGTTTCGTTGTGTTGGCACCCGGGACACCTAGAGGAAAATGTCTTGTCCTCGCATATCACAAAATCCCGATAGGCGGAATCCTGAAATGGATTAGCACACGTGGTTTTTGTGTTTCAGCTTTTCGGTGCCTGGAACTTTCAAAGGACAATTTTCCTCGTGTTTGCTAGCTGCGAAATTTCGATGGATGAAACCCCGAAATGAACCAAGGAATATCTGCATCACGATTTCCCTGTATCATGAAATTCGATGAGTACCCTCCACTAAGGCCTGTGGCCATAACTGCCGATCAAATGAGTGCAGATAAGGGATGCCAGGGTCTGCATCAGGTCCCGTAGGGACTCGGGGAATTCTATTTCTTGGAGAAAAGAAGAAAAGGGATGAAAATTTTTAAATTCTGTAGTGGGTGTGTCACACACTCCCTGTGGGGAGTCATATGAAAGGATGCACCTGAGTCAACTAACCATGCCTCATGATCTGCATGTGTTTTTGAAGAAGCCAAGTACACATCCCCTCCTTCTTCCTTGGAGGTCTTTTCTTATGTATAAGGAGCTTCTTCAGATCCCTTCTTTTTCTCAATTTTGGATCTACATTGCTTCTTGTAGTGCCCTTCTTTTCCACATCTCCAACATACCTTTACAAAATTTTCGGGAGATTTAGATCTATCCTTAGACTTAGATCTCCCACTTAAGGACTTAGATCTATTTCTTTCCTAGGGGTGTCCTCTTGCAAATAATGTGTCTGTGCTCTATCCTTCCATGTTCTTACGTCTCATTTTCTCCGACAACAAGGATGAGACCACTTCATCAAACTTCAAGGCAGTTGTATTACTACCTATGGCCACAACCAGACTATCCCACGAGTCTAGTAAAGAGAAAAATAAATTGATACACTTATCTTCATCTGAAATTTTAATCTCTAAAGATACTAACTGACTTACCACAGTATTGAAGGCATTCAAATGCTCTGCCACCGAGTCTTCATCTCTCATTCTCAGGTTATACAACTTCTTTCTCGGGAAAAGTTTATTTAATAGGGACTTAGATTGATACAACTTCTCCAACTTATCCCATAAATATTTGGTTTTAGCTTCCTCTAACACATTCAGTAATATTGAATCTGAGAGACACAATCGGATTGTGTTGTTTGCTTTCTGATGCAACTTTTTCGAGTCATTTGTTGAAGTTCCTATAGGTGCATTACCTAGATCCACTACGATCCAATGATTTATGTCCACCAACAGATCTTCCATCTTGAGCTTCCACAATTCAAAACTTTTCCCATTAAACTTCTCGATCTCCATTTTCAAAATGCTCGCCATTTCTTTTCACTTGAAAAATCAATACCAAAGATCTCCCACTGTAGCAAGGCTTATCACAGCCCTGATCCAAACCCTTGACCACAAAGGCGTTCCCTTGAAGCCAACAAATCTCTGATACCAAATGTAGATTTTAACCTTGTACAATATTTACTGCAAACAAACTTTCAGTAAAAGAACAAAAAAGATACAATGGAAAATACACACATTACATAGAGAACTTTTCCCCTGGAAACCCAAACCGGGAAAACCAACATATTCTATCTTCATTCATTGTGATACATTGTTTACAATACAATATACATATAGGAGTCAGTGACATGGATGATATTAAGGATGGAAATATATTTTAAAATGTAGAAACCTTGGCGAATCTCACTAACCCTTCATATGCCAACTATAAAGGTTTGGAGATATTTTTGTAAAAATATTCAAATTTCTAAGGATTTTATATAAGTTTGTATAAAATTTTGGCGATTTTTTTGTAAAATAATTTTATCCTATAGAATTTGGGGGAATCATTTTTAGAATAACGAATCTTTTTTTGGGAAAAACCATGGAAAATTATCCCATGAGCGAAATTTAGCCCCTAAAATCATCCCTAGCCAATGGCATCCAAAACCCTAACCCAATGACTTGGATTAGTTAACAACCCTAATTCCTTAACTGGAAATATAAAACCATCGACAAAATCCATGTGCCGAGAAACCGCCCAACAATGGACACGAAAATCGAGGCAACACGAAAAATGAGGCAAAAATGTGACATGTTTCTCGATGCCCCCCTCAAACCCCCCTATATGCCTGACATAATGTAGCAGACACTAAGAATAGTCATGCAAAGAATATAACATATACACAACATTGTGGTATACAAAGACAATGATGAGAATAATGGCCATAAGTGTTGCATAAAGCACAAGGGTGATTGGTGCGCAAAAACTTAATATCCTTGGTTGAAGACTCAGGAAGAGAGACTTCCACAATGGGTATGGAGGAATCAAGTTCTCAATCTTCAACATTGTAAATTTTCTTAAGCTCGGATAGTCTTGGATAATTGAAGGTAACGTGGCCAGTGATATTGCATATGATACATGGTGTTATGGGCCTATATGCAGTGGTCTAGGTGGCCATGGCTTGTTTGGAAGAGTTAGTTCTCCCTTTGACTTTGACCTTGCCCCCCTTATCAACTCCTTTTCCTTTTGGCGTTGGTGGAGGTGTAGCCTACACAAGTCGAGATGGGGCCTCTGAAGGTTGAGGTGAAGGTTCTGCAGGTGTCTAGTGTGCACAAGTATAGGTGAAAAATATCGTTGTTAAATTAGTATATTTTTCCATTTTTTAAAATTAATTTAATCATTATATTATTCTTTTATTAATTATTACATTCTCTTGTTTTTCCAATTTTAATATTCTATCTAAATTTGACTAATTTTTTTACCATAATAATTATCTAAAATTACCTTGAATATTTAAAACACGGGGTTTCCTACTAAATATTTAAATATTTAATAACATTTCACTATGCTTTATCATTTAAAAAGCCCTTTAAATTTATGAATAATGGATGGAGCTTTCACTCCAATCATTCAAAACATTTTCAAACTAAAACAAAGTTAAACCAAAAAATTTTACTATAATTCCAATTTTTTACAGACATATTTATTGTTTTTATATTTTATCTTTGAAATAAAACAAGTGTAAAATTGTACCATATCAACAATGAATTTTCATGTAAAAAATATTCATTTTAAAAATAACTAAATAATTAATATGATTTAAAAGGGGTTGAAAATTTAAAAATATTAACTTTATTTTTTTAATAAATATGTTTAGAACTCTGTATTTAATAATAAGACACAAAATATTTTATTACTTGTTATTAAAGAATAATTTAATATTGAATTATAATCACCCAATTAATAAATCCAATGCAACTTATATATATATATATATATATATATATATATATATATATATATATATATATATATATATATATATATATATATATATATATTCAAAACTGCACGGACTTTTGAACAGAGTGATCACATTTGTGGGACGTTTCCAGCGTAATTGCAAACACTTTGGCAAAGTGATCACATCTTGACTATGACCAGACGATAATATTTTATTATTATTATTTTATTCATTGAGTACTGCAATAATTATATTAAGCGCAATATATAGTTTCTAATATTCCTTAAATGATTAGAAACTGAATTACTACTGACTCTAAATCCTCCACCCTTTCCAATTCCGCCACCGATCCCTCCATTGTGACCTCCTCCAAATCCACCACCTTTCTCAATTCTTCCCCTTCCACTTTTGCTACCCCCTCGAACTCCACCACCTTTTCCAATCATGTCTCTAAATCCACCTCCTTTTCCAACACTCCACTAATTCCTCCACCTTTGCCAATACCTCCACCGATTCCTCCACCTTTTCCAATCATGCTTCTAAATCCACTTTCTTTTCCAATAACTCCACCTTTTCCAATCACATCTTCTTTTCCAATTTCTTTACCCTTGCCAATTCCATCACCAAATCCTCCTAGTAGCCCACCACCACCACTAAAATTATTGATGTGAGAAACTGCACACCAATAAAAGAAAGTGTTAATCAACACCCTAATGAGAATGCACTAACAATGAACAATCTTAATCCTGGATCTACCAATTGATACTATACAAAAATAAAAATAAAAACTGTGTGTTGAAATTATCAACGTCAACAAATGCACACCCAAAAAAAAGTCTTAATCAACACCTTAACTAGAATACACTAACAATGAACGATCTTAATCCTGGATTTGTCGATTGATACTATACAAAATAGAACTACATCAAACTATTTGATCCTTAAGCTATGTCTAGGTTAAGTTGCATCTCATCTTCTTTTATTTTTCATTACATGTTTATTTTTAAGTGTATTGGATTCTCACATGGAGCTAGAACGCTAAACTTTCCTCAATGCAATCAACATAGGATTAACTAAAGTAATAACACTAAATTTCAAGACTTTCCCCATGTTTTGAATTTTTTTCTTTGATGTGGTTTTTTAAGATCTACTGCATTAAACATCATATGTTAAATGTGGGTGATATTTAAAGTAACCCCAAAATTTGAAAACCATTTTCAATCAATTTGTCTTAAGTATGTGGATGCTCTTGAACAATCTAAGTTACATGGAAATATCTCTTTGGTACATGTATATTCTACAAACACAACCTTGCTAAAATAGAATGAGATTGAACCATGAGAACATGTCTTAACAAAAGAAACCTACAAACTAATTGAAATTGTATATTTCTTAAATGAAAATAATTTTTGATAACTTGATTAGGGATAAGTTGATGTAGGTAGAGCAAGTTTCATATTTTCCCTACAAACCATCTTATCAATATTCCACATACTAAAAGTTAATTCTTTAAAATAATATAGGTTTGTTTCTTTTTGGAATTAGGATTAGTTGAAGTTTCTTGGATTCTATTTCCCATGAAAGAGTTAAGGGTATTAAATTATATTTAATTGAAGGTGAATCATCTAACAATGACATGGGTAATAGAGGAATTTCATCTAGAGGGGAATTTAATGTCAATTCATACTCGAGGTATCAACACATTGTCATAGAATGTTTACAAGTAACATGAATGTGTTAAAATATTGTGGAGAGGTTACTTTATCATTCGAGATGGGCCAACTGAAATGACCATCAATTATAGCATATGTGCTAGCTAGCAACATCTTCTTTGGTTTTTGTGCACTCTAACCTATTGATCTCATCTCACCCAATTTTATTCACACATTGCTTAAGTTGTACCAACTACCCATGAAAATGTCCCAATAGATAATAATCACCCCAATTGCCTCTTAATCTAATATTCTTCTCACTATATATCCATTTATAATAAATTTGCTGAAATCTTATTTTTTAGGGCACTATACACAACTACCATCTACATGCTAATGAATAAAAAACAAATATAATAATAATAATAATAATAATAATAATAATCTATTTTTAAGGTCACTCCGCCCAGGGATTTGACTGGTAAAGTCTACGAAGGTATACATACCCTACCCCCCTCTGGATTTGAACCCATGACCTCTTAAGAGGAAACACATGTTCTTAACCATTAGGCCCACTCAGGCTGTATTTAATCTATTTTTAAGATCACGACCAAGCCAGCACACCAAATTGGTGTATGAGTGTAACGACCCTAGTTGAATAAATATTTAAAGATTATAAAGTAAAATTAATTAAAGAAAATAATTGTGGTTAACTAACAATTTAACTACAGATCACATTTAATGACCTGAGAAATAAATTTAAAAGATCAATGAAAAATGTTAAAAAAATGGTTCTGTATGCAGAGAGGGAGGGAGCCTATGAATACCGAGAAGATAAAAACATTAAAGGGGAACGAAGGACAGGGGACGGGGGAAGGTAAGGGAGTAATGAGGAGTCGGTGAAGGAAGAATAAGGGAAGGAAGGAGGTTTACAAGAGGATCATTCGACGGAGGATGGATTTTTCGGAGGACCATGAGATTTGTTGTGGGGAGAGAGTTTCTGACTATGGCTTTTGATCAGTTGAGGCACCGAGTTGCTGGAGGTTTTGGGCATGGGGGCCAGGATATCCGTAGATATCCTGGAGCTAGGTAGTTTTCCTAGTTGGCAGGGAGGACAGTAGTTTTGGGCAGTTATTTTCTTGTATTGGCAGGGTTGATCTATGTATCAAGTAGCAGGAAGGCAGCAGCAAGGCAAAGAGGCAACATAAATTAGCATCAGAACCAGGTACTTTGTTAAGTTATGTATTTATTTCATTCTGCCATGAAATCAGTATTAATTGATGAATCTAAGTTACTGAAGTTGATGTTATGAAAATCAATATTATGCTATGAAGTTATTGTTTCAGTTTAAGAAATAAATTGCTTATGAAACTTAATGATGTTTAGAAATATTTGGTTGTTACATATGGTATCAGAGCGTCTGAGTTCAAAATCTGGGCCTAAGGGCCAAAACCCCAAGTGCTAACTCCAGCCACGCTTAAACTACAAACAAAACACGTTCAGTTTGACCCAATATGAATGATACAGTATCCGAAAATATACTCAGGTAGTACCCCTAAGTTATCCAAGTAAATGATCTCAGAGATATATCACAAGTAACCACTTTAGGCAAAACCCTTTAACTTGATCATGAATGGTCACTACAGTTTTAGTCTGAATATTCAAAGGAACGCCTTTAAAATAGTTGTAGAAAACCGGATAGTTGGAAGGATCACTTCCCATAAAATGTCCACCCTTAAAGCAGCCTGAATAAAGCTATTAAGCACACAAAAAAAAAACA
Source organism: Picea engelmannii (assembly GCA_009831015.1). Classification (NCBI taxonomy): domain Eukaryota; kingdom Viridiplantae; phylum Streptophyta; class Pinopsida; order Pinales; family Pinaceae; genus Picea; species Picea engelmannii. The sequence goes on from ML788421.1 coordinate 184,980, forward strand.
ACAGAGATGATAGCTTAATTTTATTTGAGCAATACGTGTCAATGAAGTTTCGGGTAGAATAGACACCTGAAATCGATGAAAATGTCGAGGGAAGCTTCTATCGAAGGCTTGAAGTTGGCAAGATCCAATAACTACACAAATTATATTAAATAAAATGCAAAAGGACATTTGCAAGACCTTGAAAAGGCCTACTTCATCTCGAACTTAACTAAATGAGGAACTGCCAATGCACAATAGGAAAAAGGAAATTTAGAATACTGGTATCGCACGGGAACAGTGTGAACTAGTTACCTGTACTAGCCTCAGTGAAATTTTAAATAATGAAGAACCTCAGGAACTATATACCCATGCAAATTTTAACCTTGCCAAGAAAGCAATTTTAACACTACGCAATGTTTTATGCAACTAATCGATTATCTCGAAGGAAAGTTGTCTATTATGTGGGAGAACGGATCTGAGCCGTCAGATCTCAGGTGAAATCCCGTCAGCCATTAGATCTCGAGTAGTTGTGCAGGGTTTAAGTCCTAGTGTGCAGAGGAGGAGCCCTGGAAGAGTCATCGGGATATCAGAGTCATCGGGGTTTTGTTAAGCCAGAGAATCGAGACCTTGTGGTTCTCGAAATCTCGAGAAAGGATCCTAGCTGTTGATCCCGGCAGGGACACACGTCAGCATTCTCGGGAGGTATTGGGATTTTACCCATCGGGAATTTCAGGGGTGTAGAACTGTTGCGTTAAGGAATCACGATACGCGATTTACCGATAGGATCAGAGTTGTCGAATCAGGCGAGGAAAGAAGATCTGGATCGTTGAGGCGTCTACGTCCAGCAGGATCTCAGGAGGAGCCTACAGAAGAAGGAGACCGACAGTCGTCGGATCTCACATAGAAATCCTGTAAGTCGTTGGATCGGGAAGAGTTGCGTGGAGATTAGCCTCTCGAGGAGGAGCGCACTAAAAGGATTTATCAGAGCCGTCAGATCTTGATCAGATCGTCGACAACCATCGGATCTGCAAGAGTTGCATGGAGGATAAGATTTCATGAACAGCAGGGGAGAAATCTTGACGGGATCTAGACCGTCTGATTGGTAAGGGACACGTGGCGGAGATCGCGCGAGAGTTGGGATATTGACCATCGGGAAATCATAGTTCTCGAGGTCATGAGAACCGGGACCTTAAAAGTCTCGAAATCCTGAGAGTCAATCTGAGTCGTCCGTCTGAGGAGGGGCATGTGTCACGCGATCATCCATATCGGAGATCCAAGGTAGCAGGCATCGGGACTTGCAGGTCTCGAAACGTCGACAATATCAGAGCCGTCCATCTGAGGGACAGGTGTCGGAGATCCGGAGTGGGTCGGAATATTAGCCATTGGGAAATTGGCATTCCTGTGGACAAGTGATCGGGGAAATCCAAGTTTAAACCCCGACGAGATATGAGCCGTCCGTTCACACGGGACAGGTGTCAGGGATCAGACGAAAGTTTCAGTTCGGGAAATCGGAGTTCTCGAGGTCAAGAGAACCGAGACATCGAGAGTCTCAAAATCTCAGAGGAATCGGGACCGTCCATCTGCAAGGACAGGTGGCAAAGGATCGGGCGCCATCGGATTTTTGTTCATCGGAGAATCAGGGATTCTGGTGACAAGCGGTTTATGCATTGTGAATTCACGATCCGTGAAAACCCCGATCAGTGGGGGCCAGCTGTCAGCGTAATGGAGTGTCGAGGACAGCGGTGTAGTGGAGGCCAGCTGTCAGCGTACCGGGGCGTCGAGATTTGGACAATCGAGAATCCCGTGGGTGTATGCATCGAGGCATCACAAACCCCATAGCCTCGATGGGTTAAGGTAAGTGGTCACGGGGTGACGGTCACGTCGGCCAGGGCTAAGCCAGAAGGGCTAGTGTGATCAAAGGTGCATCGCGATTCGGGGAATCATGAGTCTTGGATACATGCGCACTTTGACATGGGAAACCCCGTAGCCCCGATGGAGGTTTGACTACGGTCAGACGGAGTCAGGTCATATGGACCAGAGCCTAGCGAGGAGGAGCTAAGGGCAAAGGACTCATCGGGAAATTAGAACCTAAAATCCCGACAAGGAGGTATAGAGTTGCGGTCTTATGGGAGAGGGTCGTATGGACCAAAGGCCCTAGTCAAAGAGGGTCAGTGCATAGAGAAGGGTGCATCGGTGATCGAGGATTTGAGAGTACTATGAATCTCGATAGCGGGAAGTGGAAAACCTCGAACCTCGATAGAGAGTCTGGGGAAACCACGGTTAGATATAGAGACCGTGCAGAGAGGAAAAAGGACCTGTGGATTGGGTCGTGTTTTGACAGGGATTCCACTTGGGAATCTAAAGAGCCACTTCGGCTCAACAGAGAGAATTGAATCGATCCTGTGAACGGGAGGTCAAGTGAAGAGACCCTGCGGGGTGATAGGTTGGACCTCGTCTGCATCAACATGCATATGCACAGACGAATAAATTTATAAATATAAAGGAAATAAATTCAAAGCAAAATAATACCAAAATCCGTACAGGGATAGAATTACAAGCAAATCTTTTGTTCAAAAGAAGAAATCACCATTCATTACCACAGTGCAAGGAAGATTTATGCAATTTCTTGATTCGAATAACCCCGCGTTCTTCATGAAGGTACTAAAACTGTGCACAACTGGCAGACTGAATCGTACCTCTTACCATAGCTGAGGGCGAGCTCCGCAAAATGTACAGACAGGGGGTTGATTCCCAATATCTCAAAGAGACTGGACTCCAGGTCCTGGATCTTGTCAGTGGCCATATCAATATACTATGTTTCTGCAAAACAAACTGGAGCATATACAACAATAACCAGCGCTAGTAAAGTGCTCAGAACGACGACGAGGATGTGAGCCATGGCAGGGGAAATCCAAGAAGCCTCTGAACAAAGCAAAGGCAGATCTGTGGAGGAGAAAGAATGACGCGAGGAGGGTCTCAGTGAGTGAAAAGGATGCATAGGGATTCGAAGAGATGACAGGNGACGAGGATGTGAGCCATGGCAGGGGAAATCCAGGAAGCCTCTGAACAAAGCAAAGGCAGATCTGTGGAGGAGAAAGAATGACGCGAGGAGGGTCTCAGTGAGTGAAAAGGATGCATAGGGATTCGAAGAGATGACAGGTGTAGAATTTGGGGGTTAGATACGGGGGGGGCTTGAGAAAACCAGACGAGCACGTGGAACCCATGAGTGCCTGAACCCTTGGGTATACGTTCAATTATTTTTATATATAATATAAAGTGTTAAAAATAATTTAAAATAAATTAAATAATTTAGTATAAATGATTTATATATAAATAAGGTCAAATTATTTTAATTTAAAGTAAAGATAATTTGAGTTAAATTAGTGTAATAATAATTTTAAATTAATTATTTTATTTAAGTGTAAGGTTAATCTACCTTAAAGTTCGATGTTAACCAAGATTAGATGCTTAATCCTAACCCAAACCTAGCCAATTCCCCTGATGGAGTAATGTCTGTTTACAGACAAGTAAAGAAAACTTACGCCTAACCCTGTTTCTAAGTTTAAGTAGCACCAATTTGAAACGTCCTTGAATTCACCTGGACAACTTTGGGGTGATGCAGGTTAAGTCATACAAGATGGTCAAGACTTGAAGGGGTCAAGGCAGGGGAGCGTCGTCACGGGTACCACCACCACCATCGCCCGAACTAGCTCTCATACTGCGCTCGTTGGAAGCCATTAACGAGACTTTAAAGGGGCGCCAACTAGCAGGGACTAAAGTGGAACCCCCACCATCTGGAACGGGTAATCTAGAAGCATCAAGGAACTCAAGGGGAGAATTTCCACCTGAAGACATCACGCGAGAGTTGCAGAAGATCAAACTTCCGGAGTTTGCCGGGGGTCGCGCCAATGAACACGCAGAAGCATGGTTGGAAGGCATGACAAGGTGTTTTTCCTTAAGGGACTATGCATCCAATTCCAAGGCCAAGATCGCAATTTTCCAGTTAAGAGATAGCACCTTGAACTGGTGGGGAAACTTGGAAAGACAACTACACCTTACCCCAGACACAGTATCTTGGGAACTTTTCGAGGAGAGGTTCTGAAGGAAATATCTACCAGCATACTATGACGAACAACAAGTAGGGGCATTTCATGCCTTAGTACTAGGAAACAAGACTGTAGAAGAATACGAGATCAGGTTTATGGAACTGGTCAAGTATGTTTCGTATATGGACAATGACCAGCGACAGGCAGAGCGCTTCATTTATGGATTGAACTCGAAGATAAGAGCTATGGTGCGTATGTGGAAACCATCTTCAGTAGCGGAGGCGGTAGAAAATGCGCGTTACGCGTAAGAACACATGAACTTAATAGGGGGTACAAGACTGGCATTTCCACATCGCCCTGGATTCGTAGGAAAGACCCCGAGGACATTTCCTAGGGGAGGGGGCTCAAGGCCACCACCTTATGGTAACATATTCGTTCCAAGGACAGTAGCTGCAAGGATTTCAATATCAACTAGTTCAGCATCTCGTTCATTTCCAACGGTGCAGACAGGTCCACGACCATCTCGAGGAACAACTAGTAGGGGAAGGGGTTCCAGGGGAAGGAACTCATTTAGGAATCAGTCACATAATAGTGCACCGGTTCAATCTCGTATTGCCTGTTGGAGATGCGAAGGACCCCATTATGAATGGGACTGTCCAGAGTTACAATCAGGGTTTGTGCATAGAGAAGGAAAGGCACCAATGGGGAGGTCAAGTAGCAACCATCATATTTACGCATGGTTAATAACCTCCAGGACGAACATCAATCCACCGTGGTGGAGTCATCAGGTACGCTAAATCATATTAATGTTAAGATTTTGTTTGATTCTAGTGTGACAGATAGTTTCATTTCACCATCTGCATTAGAAAAGAGTGGGCTGGCAGTCTATGAGCACGATGACTTTAAGCAAGTCGAGATGGCTTCTGGGGAAAAACAAGTTGTAGGACCTAGTGTTGATAATTGTATAGTAGACCTAGGAGTGTGCACTACCAGGTTGAAGGTATACGTCACTGCTCTTGGGGTGTATGACCTAATCATTGGAATGGATTGGTTAGCAGCTCATCGAGCTTTAGTAGATTGTTTTGCAAAGAGGGTCCTTTTTATTGATGATGATGGAAGACCAATAGAAATCCAAGGTGTACAGAGAAAAGTGTCATTACGATTTATATCAAGTATGAAGGTCAAGTGATGCTTGAGACAAGGGTGTCGAATTTATGTAGTGGAGACAGTGAAAGAAAGGAAGGGACCCTCATTGGATCAGTACCCGGTTTTTTCAGAAGTTCAGGATGTTTTTCCGAACGAGTTACCAGGGTTACCTCCGGAGAGGGAGCTTGATTTTACTATTGAGCTAAAACCTAGTGCAGAACCAATATCCAAGACTCTGTATCAGATGACGACGCCAGAACTTTGTGAATTGCAAATGCAGTTGAAGGAGTTACTAGACTTAGGGCTAGTAAGGCCCAGTGTCTCACCTTGGGGTGCACCGGTGATTTTTGTAAAGAAGAAGGATGGATCCTTATGACTGTGTATAGACTACAGGGACTTAAACCGTGCTACAGTGAAAAATAGGTACCCGATGCCGTAAATAGATGACCTATTCGATCAGATGAAAGGAGCAGCGGTATTCTCAAAGATCGATTTGCGATCTAGGTATCATCAGTTAAGGATTAAGGAAGGTGATATCCCAAAAACTGCCTTTCGAACTCGGTTTGGACATTACGAGTTTGTTGTAGTACCTTTAAAATTGACTAATGTGCCAGTAGTGTTCATGAGCCTCATGAACAGCGTATTCCGGAAGTACTTAGATCGATTTGTACAAGTTTTTCTGGATGACATTCTCATATATTCCAGGAATGAAAGAGAAAACGAGGAACACTTGCGAATAATGATGTCTTGCCTTAGGGGGAACAAATTGTATGGGAATTTTTTGAAGTGTTCCTTCTTCCAGAAAGAGATCCACTATTTAGGTCATATCATTTCCGGCGAAGGAATCTCGGTGGACCCAGAAAAGGTAAAGGTCATTCTGGAATGGCCAGTGTCGAAAAATGTCCATGAGGTGAGAAGATTCATGGAGCTAGCGGGTTATTACCAAAGATTTGTGGAAGGATTCTCAAAAATAGAGAAACCCATCACAACTTTGCAACGCAAGGGGGTCAGGTATGAGTGGACAGAAGAATGTGATAGTGCATTCATTGAGCTTAAGAGGTTACTAACTAGTGCGCCAATTCTACGAGTGCCGGATATGGAAAAGGACTTCATGGTCTGCACGGATGCCTCGAAACAAGGGTTGGGGGCCGTGCTAATGCAGGATGGAGGAGTGATAGCTTATGCGTCAAGGAAGTTGAAGAAGCACAAAGAGTTATACACAAATCATGATTTAGAGTTGGCAGCTATAATGCTAGCTCTGAAACTTTGGAGGCACTATCTTGTGGGACGAAACTTTGAGCTCAAGACGGACCATCAAAGTTTAAAACATCTCTTCACTCAAAGAGATCTGAATGCTAGGCAGAGGCAATGGAGTGAGTTTATGAGTGAGTATGATTTTGGTATTTCGTACATAAAGGGGAAGGAAAATGTGGTCGCAGATGCCTTGAGTAGGAGACCACGTATGTTCTCCTTGGTACCCTTAAAGGTCAGTCTGAGGGAACATGTGTTGACACAACTACTAGGAGACAGTTGGTATTTAAAGGTTACTTCAAACCTCCAGAGCGGGAGGTAGTTAGACCCAAAGTATGAAGGATATAATCTGGAAACAAACTGATTGTTAAGATATCGAGGAAAGATGTATATCCTGGAGAATGGGGATGTTCGAAGCCTCATACTGAAGGAAGCCCATAGATCACTTTATTGTGCACATCCCAGTGTGAAGAAGATTTACGCAAAGATGAAGAAAATCTTCTTTTGGGTAGGCATGAAACGCGATGTAGTCCATTTCATCTCCAAATGCCTAGAGTGTCAACCTATGAAGGCTGACCACCATCACCCGGCAGGCCTCCTACAACCACATGATGTCCCTATGTCCAAGTGGGAAGTCATCTCAATGGATGTTTTTGTAGGGTTGCCGCTCACATCTCATAGACACAATGCCATTCTTGTGATAGTGGATAAGTTAACCAAGAGTACTCATTTCATTCTGGTTAGAGACACTTATGATGTCACTGATGTGGCATGAGTGTTCATAAGCGAGGTTATCCGTTTGCACGGCGTACCAAAGAAGATTTTTTCAGATAGGGACTCCAGATTCACTTCAAGATTTTGGACAAGTTTACAATCAGCATTGGGGACTCAATTGAACTTAAGCACGGCTTATCATTCTGAAACAGATGGGAAAACTGAGAGAGTAAATCAAGTTATGGAAGACATGCTTAGGATGTATGTAATGGATAATCAAACCCAGTGGGAGAAGTACCTACCTTTGGTAGAATTTGCCTACAATAACAGTTATCATAGTTCCATCGGAATGCCACCATACGAAGCCTTGTATGGAAGGCCATGCAGAACACCATTGATTTGGGATAGATTAGAAGACCGAGTAGCAGTTGGGCCAGAATTGATTCAGGAAATGGAGGAACAGGTGATTCGGATCAGGCATAGGCTAAAGGAAGCACATGATAGACAGAAAATTTATGCGGATGCACACAGGACTGACCGAAATTATGAAGTGGGGGACCAA
>ML788421.1:194004-204353 GCA_009831015.1 Picea engelmannii
TTGGTCGAGATAGCGACACTTCCTCTTACGGGTTCTATTTGGAGTTAGGTCAATATAGTTGATGCTCCAAGATAGTCTAGTAGAGGAAGGATAGGAATGGAGATGGAAGTAGGTTAGGGAGGAAGGATGAGTAGTAATAGTTGTGACTATATGGGGATTTGTCTTGTGGTGGAATTGATGTCTTCCCTTCAAAAAAAAAAGGTGGTGTAAACATGGATATTCATTATGACATAACTAAACCACAGCTGTTTAAAATAAAATGATTAAACCGGATAATTGTGATTAAAGAATTTCTCAAACAATTGATTGATTGTTGTCTTTTATAAAAGACTAGTCTTGCTGACTGGATTGAATGCATCTATAAATTACTAAAGGATGACAGTTTGATTATTAGTACATGCACGAAACTTGCATGTACTAGCTACACATGCATTTCTTGTACATATACACTAGTATGTATGAGCTTTCTTGACTTACTTTTTGATAATGTCAGTTACTTGTTGTGAATGTGTGAACCATGCTCTTTTCCTTTGTACCTTCAGATACCTTAACTTCGGGACAAAGTTTCTTGAAGGGTGGGTGTATGTAATGACCCTAGTTGAATAAATATTTAAAGATTATAAAGTAAAATTAATTAAAGAAAATAATTGTGGTTAACTAAGTAACAATTTAACTACAGATCACATTTAATGACCTGAGAAATAAATTTAAAAGATCAATGAAAAATGTTAAAAAAATGGTTGCGTATGCAGAGAGGGAGTCTATGAATCCCGAGAAGATAAAAACATTAAAGGGGAACGAAGGACGGGGGATGGGGGAAGGTAAGGGAGTAATGAGGAGTCGGTGAAGGAGGAATAAGGGAAGGAAGGAGGTTTACAGGAGGATCATTCAACGGAGGATGGATTTTTCGGAGGACCATGAGATTTGTTGTGGGGAGAGAGTTTCTCACTGTGGCTTTTGATCAGTTGAGGCACCGAGTTGCTGGAGGTTTTGGGCACGGGGGCCAGGATATCCGTAGATATCCTAGAGCTAGGTAGTTTTCCTAGTTGGCAGGGAGGACAGTAGTTTTGGGTAGTTATTTTCTTGTATTGGCAGGGTTGATCTATGTATCAAGTAGCAGGAAGGCAGCAGCAAGGCAAAGAGGCAACAAAAATTAGCATCAGAACCAGGTACTTTGTTAAGTTATGTATTTATTTCATTCTTCCATGAAATCAATATTAATTGATGAATCTAAGTTACTGAAGTTGATGTTATGAAAATCAATATTATGCTATGAAGTTATTGTTTCAGTTTAAGAAATAAATTGCTTATGAAACTTAATGATGTTTAGAAATATTTGGTTGTTACAATGAGACTTGTAGAATGAATCCTCTATTAATTACTCATCTTTCATCCAAAAGAAACACCTCTTCTCTTTCCACATTGTAATCAACACGACAACTCTGCGTTTTCTTTCCCCACTTCGGGGTATGTTAGTTATTTTATAGTTTTATTGGCGAAAGTTTCCCCGCTTTGGGGGTATGCTAGTTATTTTATGATTTTATTAGCGAAAGTTATGTCTTTATTTTTGTTGAACCCTCTTGCTTGGTTCCTGTTCCTCATTTGACCAATACTCCAACCTCTCATTTCAGGATAACTCCGACTAATACGTGGAATTCAGTGGCGTGCTGTGTAAGAAACAGTACGGTTCAACCCTCTTTTTTGCTTACTGTTCCTGGCTTGACATCAACATCTTTTACGTGAAATTGTCGATTCCACAACTCTTTTTTCTACATGTGAAGACGAATCCTCTCCCTTTTCCATTGCATGTTTTTTCTACATGTTTAAGGCCCTGTTTTGTGCACTTGTTTATATTTAAGGCCAGGTGTTTTCATATTAAACATGTTTGTGCTATGATAGAAAGGATGAGAAGTAGAGGTGCCTGGTTTTTTAGTGTGGTTCCATAGTCATTGGACCTCTACTCTGTTGTAGTGACACTAAGAGTATTGCCATCATAGATTTCAGTACAACAAGATGAGCCTGCAAAACTTTGCCATGCAGATCTCTGTTTTCCCCATTGCGTTCTTTCTATACCCATCATCTGCTATCCCCAATTCTTCATTATCTCGAGATACCAGAGTGTTGATTTCAATGAAAGAAATAATGGGCGATCCTAATCATATGTTAGATAGCTGGATAGCCTCCGACAATACCACCCATTGCTCATGGACTGGCGTCTGATGTGACCATCTCGGCCGAATAGTAGCGTTAGATCCCTCTAGCATGTATCTTTCGGGCCTATTCCCCAATCAGGTCACAAACTTGTCATCCCTCCATTTTCTCAACGTCTCCTTTAACAACCTCTATGGAAGCCTGCCCTCCAACATATCCAAATTGAAGAATCTAAAGGTCCTCAACGTCTCGTCCAACTTTTATTTTGCTTATTTTATTCATTGACGGCTGTAATTATTACGCCGATAGGCGTACACCTCTTGGCAATGGGTAGAATTAATGATCTTTTAACCTTATTTAACTTTAAATCCTAATCTGATGGATAATCATTCAATATGCGAGCATATTCTTAGTCGTCCTCCAAAATCAATGAACCAGATTTATTGCTCATAACTTCCTTGCATTTATAAAGACATTCGTAAACGTGTTTACCTTTTTACATTTACCTAAGCATACTTAAAAAATTACTGTGCGCATATATAATTGACACGTTCAATAATTAATATGTATGAATGCCACGACCTCCACGCATTACACAGACCTACATGCATCCACGCATGGGGAAGGGCGTTTAATAGACAGTCGCTTACATGCGTGACTTGAACCGCCACACATTCTTTAAGTGACCCATACGCATTCTCTGAGCCACACATTCTCTGAGCGAAGTTTTTTATTTAGACTCAGTAGCATGCAGCAAAAAGAAAGATTACAGTAAGAGAATTACACTTTGTTGCATGAAGCGAAAAGAAGGATTACAGTAAAGAATTACAGTGCGATCTGTGCTCAAACATTCTGGCCAAAGCAGTCGGTATTATAGTGCAGATCATTGGTATGTAAGAATTACAATGTTTAAAATTTATTGACAGGTGCATGCATGTTACACACAACCGCTTGCACGCTAATGTTTTCGTAATGTATATGTGCAGGTCTCTTCAGTATATCCGCGCTCATCTCAAAGGCGACAACATCAGTCTTGCACGAGCATTTCATTATCTAACTCGGCGGCTTTTTTTGGAACAGGTATGTACTCAACAAATTATACCTGTGTTTTCCGATCCATATAACCCTTGCCTTGCATTCTTTATTTCTTGAAATCCCTTGTGGCTGTGCATTATTTATTTCTTTATTGAAATGTACATTATGTCAGGTTCAATTATATGTACTAAATGTTACCCCCATTCCGCTCAGCATTTATGAATCGATTCCTCCCTTAATCGAATCCTTGGCTGTGAACTCGCTGGAATCGTTTCCTTTAATTGGAATCGTTTCATTGTAAACAGAAATCGCTTGGAACCACGGTCTATATCGTTTGTTTTGATTTTCCTTTCTGTGATACATTCTTTATCTTGATTCGCATTTCACTACAGCTCGAGGGGTTTGTCGTGCGTTCTATTTATTTTCGAAAAAAATCTGTTTATTGTTTTTTCTCTCTGCTGTGCTTTAATGTTTTCTTGGCATTTCTGAAGATTCAAGGTAGCACAGCCGCGAGTGGAATCGTTTCACTGTTGTTGAACTGTTTGAAACATGGTACGCATTTATTCCTGTAAACAGAAATATTAACCCAACTTTAAAACAAATATAATTATGAATATGTTAATACACTGAACCACCTCTACAGAGTTTCATATTCTACGTTTTTTCTCACTGTAACCAAACTCCAATCTAAATTCAATTCATATTATTGATTTAGATTATTGATTATAAGTATTAACATTAAAAAAAATCATGATTTGATTTTATTAAATTAATAAAATCGTCAACCTTTTTAAAAAATTAGGTTTACAATTTGTAAAATGGTTTTTAGGTTTACAATTAGGTTTAAAATTTCATGCGACCTATTGGATTTATGTGAATTATTGAAATAATTGTTGTGTTTAGGTCGCATTTTTGTGTTTAGGTCGCAAAAACCTGGAATTCAATTCGGATGGAGTTTTAACAAACAATTCAAAATCACCAGATTTTCTGTATTACTATACGCGAGCTATTTACAATTTGCAATTAGGTTTAAAATTAGGTTTACAATTTGTAAAATGGTTTTTAGGTTTACAATTACTTAAAATGGTGTTAGGTTTAGAGTCAGGTTTAAAATTTAATTTAATGCGACCTGTTGGATTTATGTGAATTATTAAAATAATTGTTGTGTTTAGGTCACATTGTTGTGTTTAGGTCACAAAAAATTCTCTCAAATGTTGACAACTTAGCCATTTAAATTTACACCTTACAAAATAAGTAATTTAACTTATATATTAATATCACGAAACATCTCTTAAAACTTAGCAACCACAATTATAAACCAGTAAAACAAACACTTCAAAAACATCCGTTTTTAGTTTTCGGTTTCAAAATATGATAAATTTTATGTTTTTTCTATATTACAAAATAAGTAATTTAACTTATATATTAATATCACGAAACATCTCTTAAAACTTAGCAACCACAATTATAAACCAGTAAAACAAACACTTCAAAAACATCCGTTTTTAGTTTTCGGTTTCAAAATATGATAAATTTTATGTTTTTTCTATATTACAAAATAAGTAATTTAACTTATATATTAATATCACGAAACATCTCTTAAAACTTAGCAACCACAATTATAAACCAGTAAAACAAACACTTCAAAAACATCCGTTTTTAGTTTTCGGTTTCAAAATATGATAAATTTTATGTTTTTTCTATAGTTGTTTAAATAGGAAAAATAAAATAAATATAGATTTGAATCAGAGACCATGGTTTTAGTTTTATAATTAAGTTTTTAAGTTTAATTTGATTATTTTACTTTAGTTTTGATTATCCAAGCTTAATTTAATTATTTGATTACCCAAAAATTATGATTGCATATGTCAATGTAAACGCAGACGCAGATTAATGAAACTACATTTTAAGACCAATTTGTAATTTGCCTGAAGATTGGTGCGAGGTGGAAGATCTGAAGGTAAAATGGTATTTTGGATTAATCAATCTCCAAAAATTGGGCGTGAAGGTCTCGTCTTCCTACCATTCAAAGACCAACTTCGGTTGTTCAACCTATCTCTTATCCTTTTTAAGAAATTGATTTTACACTTTAAAGTTTATTCCATTCTCTAACAACATTCTGTGATTTCAACCAATTAATCGGTGAATCCTCCATTTATGACATTTAGTATTTTTTTTTAAAACATTAATGTAAAATACATACCTTTTGAGAAGGAAAAGTTCCATTTTCTATTAATTTATGAAAATAGGATAATTTGTTTAGTTTTAAACTGAACAAAAAAAACTCAAAAAAAAATCTTCTATCACATTTGCATAAAAACAAAATGATCAGGATGGTTAAAGAATACTAAGTTTAAGCAAAATGAAGTTACATTTTCCTTTTACTTTTGCTAAATAAAAGTTCCATTTTCTATTATTTTATAAAAATCGGATGATTTGCATAGTTTTTGAACAAAATCTTCTATCACATTTCCATAAAATGTTAAGATATGCAAAATGAATGGTAAGAGATGCAAAATGACGTTGGCTTAAAGAATACATATTAAGATATGCAAAATGAATAGTAAGAGATGCAAAATGTTAAGAGATGCAAAATGACGTTGTCTTAAAGAATACATATAACTTTTGTTTGTAAAAGGTGTTAAGAGATGCAAAATGACGTTGCCTCAAAGAATACATATAGCTTTATCACTGTATTCAAATAACGAATGGTAAAAAATGTTAACAATTGTTTCAAATAATGAATGGTAAAAAGTGTTAAGAGATGCAAAATGACCCCGCCTTAAAGAATACATATAGTTTTATCACTGTATTCAAACAATGAATGGTAAAAAATGTTAAAAAATTTGAATAATTGATCACTGTATTTAAATAATGAAAGTCCAATAAAATTGATAAAAATATTGAGCAACATGCATTTATCAAAGAGCATTATGAAAATTGGACATAAAATTTTCATATTTATTTAAGAGCTTTATCAAAATAGTAAAATAGTAAAAATTTTATCATAGTAAAATAGTAAAATTTTCATATTTATCATAGTAAAATTATATATGTAAAAAGTGTTTTTCACAATATTAGAAATATAAATAAATATAAATACAAGTTGAAGATGAGTTAGACACTAATCTTAATATTAAAACATTAAAATTAAAATAAAATCATCACTTTTGTTATACATTTCATTTATTCTTAATAGTTATTAGAGTTAAGGTTATATTGAGATTAGGGTTAGAGCTATTTCTATTAAAATTATGGTTATGATTGTATTCAAGTTAAAGTTATTTGTATTAAGTTTTATTTTATAATAATAAAAAGATACTTTAAATATTGATAATTTAATGATAAGAATGTAACCATAATAATTTAATACTTTTAATTTTATATAATATTTATTAATGTATTAATAATTTATCAACGTTTTAATGTATTATATAGTAATGTATTATTAATGCATTTAATGTATTATTAATGTAACAATGTATTGTTAATGTATTATTTTATCCTATAGTTATATAGTAATGTATTTATTAATGCATTTAATGTATTATTAATTTAACAATGTATTGTTAATGTATTACTTTATCAATGTTTTAATTAATAAGGTATTTATTTATTAATAACTTAATAATTTATTAATAAGGTTTATTTTATAATAATAACAATAATAAAATAATAATTTAAATATAATTTAAATAATAATAATTTAATAACAAGAAGGTAATGATAAAAATTTAACAATTTTAATTTTGATTTAATTTAATGTATTATTTATTAGTTTATTAATATTTTAATGTATTTTCACATTAGTATTATTAATGCATTTAAGGTTTATTTAATGGATTATTAATGTAATAATGTATTATATTATTAGTGTAGTAATACTTTAGTAAAGTATTAATTAATGATGTATTAGTTTATTAATTTATCAATAATTTAGTAACACTTTACCATTCATTTGTTATTAAAGATTTTATGACAAGTAAAAATTATTAAATGATTTCTTATCAATGTTTTTAGAACAACTATAATTCATCATCTACCATGTTCAAGATGCTTTTCTATCAATTTTTTTAGAACAAGTAAAAATCATCATGTGTAAAGTTAAAGATGGTTTGTCTATCTTATGCATCTATTTTATATAAGGTTGTAAAGCATGTACTTTCTCTATAAAGTAAAGTAATTATGCATAACTAATGCATAATTATTGCGAAAGTATATACTTTCTCTATAAAGTATATCAACCACTTTTTACATAAAAGTGGTTGCCTTCATAAGTGTAAGGAGAAAGATGGTTTGTAAAGTAATTATGCATCTATTTTATATAAGGTTTTAAAGCATGTACTTTCTCTATAAAGTTGTAAAACATGTATTGTTGGTTAGGTCTCAATTAGGGTTTTAATAATATTATGTAGGCTTTAATGGGCATATGTGATTTATGAATCCAACACTCATCTTTTAAAGTTTTAATGATATATTAAATTATTTATATTGATAATGAAATAGTGTATAAAGGTTGTTTGAAGTTTTATATTTATTTAAATAGTGGTTAGAGTTTTAATAATATTATGTAAAGTTTTAACTTTTATATGTGTATGAAAGGTTCGTCACAGTGTTATAATATGGAAATTGTTTTTACTAATTTCTATTTTTACCATACATTTTATGGAAAAGTAAAAATCATTATATACAAAGTAAAAGATGATTCCATACATCTCATGCTGGCTAACATTTCCCAACGTCACATTGTGACAAACATTTCCCAATGTTGCGATGTGACGAAATTTTTTGAACGTCGCACTGTGACAAAAAATTATTGACGCCACATTCTAATGACCATTTTCCCAATGTCGCAAAAGGAAAAGATGATTCTACACTGTGTCAAGTGTTTCCAAACATTGCATTATGATGAACATTTCCCTACGTTGCATCGTGACAAACATTTCCCAACGTCACAATGTGACAACCATTTCCCAATGTCACATTGTCATGAATGTTTCCCATCATCAAAATGTGATGAACATTTCCCTTTTGTTATCAATGTCCTTAGGAAAAATATAAATCATTGTCTAAAAAGTAAAACATGATTCCATACATCTCATTCTCACTAACATTTCCATTGCATTGCAACTAAAATTGCATTATGATGAATATTTCCCTACGTCGCATTGTGACAAACATTTCCCAACGTCGCAATGTGAGGACCATTTCCCAATGTCGCATTGTCACAAACGTTTCTCATCATCACAATGTGATGAAAATTTCATTTTTGTTATCAATGTCCTTAGAAAAAATATAAACCCTTGTCTAAAAAGTAAAACATGATTCCATACATCTCATTGTGACTAACATTTCCAAACGTCGCACTTTGACGAACATTTCCCGATGTCGCGCTGTGATGAACATTTTCGAGCGTTGCAATGTGAAAAAAGAAATTTATTGCATTATGATGAACATTTCCCTACGTCACATTGTGTCGAACATTTCCCAACGTCGCAATGTGGTAACCATTTCCCAATGTCGCATTATGACGAACATTTCCCATCGTCACATGTGATGAACCTTTCCCTTTTGTTATCAATGTCCTTAGGAAAAATATAAATCACTCTCTATAAAGTAAAACATGATTCCATACATCTCATTGTGACTAACATTTCCCAATGTCGTACTCCGACGAACATTTTTCAATGTCATGATGTGACGAACATTTTCAAACGTCGCAATGTGACAAAAAGTTAATGACGCGGCATTCTGACGACCATTTTCCCAAGGTCACAACATTAAAAGATGATTCTACAATGTGTCACATATTTCCAAACATTGCATTATGATGAGCATTTCCATACATCACATTGTGACGAACATTTCCCTACGTCGCAATGTGACGACCATTTCCCAATGTCACATTTTGACGAACATTTCCTGACGTCGCATTGCAACGTCCATTTCCCAACGTCGCAATAGTAAAAGATAATTCTACAATGTCTAGAGTGTTTATAAACATTGCATTATGATGAATATTTCCCAACGTCGCATTTTGACAAACATTTTCTAACGTCCAAATGTGACGACCATTTATTAATTAATGGTCATGGTCAATGTATTTATTGATGTATTTGTACTTTATTACTTCAATATATTAATGTGCTATTATAAGTTAAATATTTTTTAATGTTTTAATGCTTTATTAATGTTTTAATACTTTATTAATGTATTTTTTACTTTATTAATGTATTTTTTCATACTATAAAAATATTTTATTAATACATTAATTTATTTATGAAGAATATATAAATATAGTAACTATATTATATTTAAACACATTAATACTAACTTAATATAAATTAAATATTTTTTAATGTTTTTATGCTTTATTAATGTATTAATTAACAATACTTTATTAATGTTTTAATACTTTATTAATGTATTTTTTCATAATGTAAAAATATTTTATTAATTTATTAATGAAGAATATATAAATATAGTAACTATATTATATTTAAACGCATTAATACTAACTTAATATACTATTATAATTATAATACTAACTTAATATACTATTATAATTTATTACTTAATGTATTTTTTACTGCTTTATTAATACATTAATTAATAATTTATAAATGTATTATTTATAAAATCTTTTAACAATATAATAATAAGTTAATATATTATTATAGTATATTAATTTGGGTGATATATTATTAAAGTATTGATGTTTTCTTATTTTATTAATGTATCATTATCTTATTAATTAATGTATTATTTTATTATTGTATAAATAATTTATTAATGTATTAGTACTTTAATATAATAGTTTTAATATAATAATTTAATGTTTTTTTAATTACTTTAATACATTTTTAACGTATTAATGTTTTATTCATGTATTACATTATAATTGTATTACTTTATTATTTTATAATATTGTATTATTAATAATAATATATTATTATTTTATAATAATGTACTACTTTAACATTAATACATTATTAATACATTAATAAAGTAAGATATTAGTAATACATTATTAAAGTATGAGTTAATATATTATTATAATTTATTAGGTAATGCATTTGTTAGTGTTTTATTAATACATTTATAATAATGAGTTAATACATTATTATAATGTATTATTAATATATTAATATTTTCATAATATA
>ML788421.1:251811-262198 GCA_009831015.1 Picea engelmannii
CGGTTAATGAATTCATGGAAATCCAGCAAATGTTCAGCTGGCACTTCCCACTCCTCACCACGAAATCTAGGAAGACTATTCTCCCATTCATCTCTAGTAGGTACTTGATTAGGGAAACCAGCAATGCTTGAAAAATCACAGAATGCATACCTCTTGGCTAATATTTTGTTCATGTCATACCAGTGGAGTCGCCAACAGATCCTTCCTTCATGGAGTCACCAGATAGATGATGTACAACCTGATTGTGCTCAGCCTTTGTCTATCATCAAAATCTGAAACTATGTCATCTCCCAGAGAAGCTGAGCTTCAATCTCCTCTCCCCGGCAACGGCGCCAATTTGTTATCACTCCAAGAAACCCTTTGTGGTTGCAGACCAAAGGTGGTTGGTAACTTAAGAAATGAATGTTTTTGTATTTTGTAAATGTGGATCAATGGGATAACTCAATTCAACTTATGGCCTTCAGACATAAAAATGATAAACAAATAGACAGTGCTCTCCAAGATTGGTTAATCAGTGAAATAGATTTCAGTGGATGAACAAAAGATTGTTCATAAACCAGTGCAAAGCAGGGTCTAATAAACAACTAAAGGAACTGATTATAATGTCATGAACCAAACAATATGATAACAGCTATTCAAGGTTTGACAACAATATAACAATAAAGAAGAAATATGGAAAACTGATACCAAAATGGAAAGGAACCTGTGATCTATATTAACAATGTAAATGTCTGAGTAGAAGAAAGGAGTATTACTGTATCCAGAATCGAACCCCCTATATTAGTCTTCAGAATGTAGCTTTATAGATTTTACAAGATGTTCTCAGATCCTAAAAATGTGGATCAGATATACTAAAAATAGTAACTCAAAATTCAGTTGCAAAAGAAGTGGGATGCTTCCCCAAAATGAGGACAATCCCAGATTTCTCTCTGTTGATTGTTGGTGTAGTGTAGAACARCCTCCCAAGGMTAAATGATGACTCTCCATTAGAGAMCAAGTCRAATTTGTTGATGTGGCAAAGTGTCCTGATATTTTGCTTCATCAAACTAACCAAAACTTAGTCAAAAACTCCTCTTTTGACTTGTCTTTCCCAAAATAGCCTTTGAATTTGATGGAATAATTCACCACCTGTCTAGTTCAAAAGGTTTCATCTGCTTTTAATTTGAAAATTTCATATCTGGGTGAAAATCGTAACATTCTGGCCGTTACAGGCTTTCCACAGCGCATAGCCTGTAAAAAATGCTCCTTAGCTGCGGAAAGTCGCCACTTTCAACAGTTAACGGGTCATAAAATATCGATTTGTGCTGTTGAAAGCGGGCAGATTTTCAAAATCGAATTTCTCGGTCATAAAAAATCCTTTTTTCATGTATGAATAGTCGATCGACATATAGAGAATCTAAGATATCCAATGATGTTTTCATATCTTCATTTGGAGCTTGGGAAGGGATTGAAAAGTTACCTGTAAGTTTAAGTATCATTCTTTCCATTTGCAATTCAAAACTCTAAACGGTCTTTTGTGAACAATGTTTGATATGGAACCAAATATTTGATTTGATGTTGCCAACCCGGGAGTACATCCTCTGTTAGCTGTTGATAATCGTAACTTTCCTCAGCGCGCGACTTTGTGAAAAGCACTCCTTAGCTGTGGAAAGCATGCACTTTCAACAGCGCATGACCTTTGAAAAACTGCTCCAAAGCTGCGGAAAGTATGCACTTTCAACAGTGCACCATCCGAGAAACCGATTTTGGCACCCTTTGAAATTCACCACTTTCAACAGCGCAAATACTTATGGAAAGTGTTCCTTAGCTGTGGAAAGCATGCACTTTCAACAGCGCACGCTCAACTTTTGGACACACGTTAGCTGATGAAAGTGTAAAATGAAACTTTTGAAAAGAAGACTTTATGGGTCAAATTATTTTCTTAAGACAAAACCAAAACCTAAGTTTTGCAGCTAAAAAGACTCAACAATGAATTGAGGAAACTATCAATAGCCATGCTATCCACCATAAAACCCGACCAAAATGACGGTGCTATTTTGGGAGATAACAGATCCTATACACCAAGAGAACTTCTCAGTGCTCACAAATTTTGTTAATGAATCTGCAACGTTTTTCAAAGTGTCCACCTTTATCAACAACACTTTCTTTTCTTCAACCATGTCTCTCACAAAGTGATATTGAATATCAATATGCTTTGTCTTTGAATGATAAGTCGGGTTCTTCGCCAGAAAAATTGCACTATGACCGTCACAATCTATCCTTACATCTTGCTGTACCAACCCAATACTTGAACACAATATTTTTAACCATATTTATTCCTTGCTTTCATGAGTGGCTGCCAAGTATTCAACTTTTGTAGTTGAAAGTGTCATTAAGCATGTCTTTTTCTCATCCAGCTGATTAATCCTCCAAAAAATTTAAACACATACTCACTTGTAGATCTCCTACGATCTAGATCTCCAGCCCAGTCTGCATCCACAAAGCCATGTATGTCCAACACTCTATCCAATCCTGGTCTTCTTTGGTAGCACAATCCATAGCTAGCAATGCCACGCAAATACCTGAAAACCCTTTTAATTGTTGTCCAATGCTCCTTCCCTGGTTTTGACATATACCTACTCAAAACTCCCATTGCATGTGCAATGTTCGTTCCAGTACAAACCATTGCATACATCAAACTGCCATTTACACTCGCATATGGAACACGAGACATGTCCTACTCCTCTCCCTTTGTCCCGGGGCACTGATCCACAGATAACTTTACACCAACAAGAATAGGGACCTTGATTGGTTTACATTCCTGCATATTAAACCTCTGCAATATTGTCTCTACATATTTTCTCTGATTTAACCAAAGTTTCATCTTTCTCCAATCTCTTTTAATTTCCGTGCCCAAAATGAAATTTGAAGCATTGAGATCCTTCATGTCAAATTTAGAGGACAACTGATTTTTCACATCCCGGATAATCTCCTTGTTGTTTCCTATCAGCGACATGTCATCCACATACAAGACCAAATAAATCAAATGATCACCAATTAATTTAAAATACACATAGTGATAATATTTTCTTCTTATGAAGACAAGTCCCAACATATAAATATCAAATTTTTTATACCACATCCTTGGTAGTTGTTTTAAACCATATAAGAACTTCTTCAACTTTCATACCAGCTCCTTCTTTCCATTCACAACAAATCATTCTGGGTGCTTCATATAGATTTCTTTTTCCAGATCCCCATGTAGGAATGATGTCTTCACGTCCATCTTTTCTACTTCAAAATCAAATGCACCAGCAACAGATAACATAACTCTTATAGAAGTTAACTTTGCAACAGAAGAAAAAATCTCACCAAAATCAATTCCCTCAACCTGGGAATAACCCTTTGCTACTAACCAAGCTTTGTATTTCTCCACTTTGCCTTCTGCATTCAACTTATTTTTAAATACCCATTTGTTTCCAATGGGATTTCTTTTAGTCGACAACTCCACTAGATCCCAAACCTCATTCTTATCCAAGGCTACCATTTCTTCATCCATGGACTTTTTCTAGAGATTTTCATCCTCTGAATCCACTGCCTCCTTGAAAGTTCTAGGATCATCATCAGTAATAGACAAAGTAAAATTTGAACATAAATTAGATGGAGTATACCTTTTCGATAGCCTTCTTTCTCGAACAGATCTTCTCAATACTGGAGTATGAGGATTTTCTTCTTTCGATTCTTGTTTTTCTGTAGCGTTTGATTCTTCATCCTTTAAATCGAACTCTATTTTCTCTGGTTCTTCCTTACTTGGTAGGACTTCCTTTTTAACAACATCCTTCATTTCTCTAACTACCACATCTAGGCTATAGACAACCTTCTTTATTTCTGGGTTCCAAAGATTATAACCTTTCAGACCATCTTTATACCTAATAAAGATACCCTTTTCAGCCTTCTTATCTAGCTTACTCTTGTTTTCCTTTGGAACATGAACATAAGCCTCACAACCAAATACCTTGAGATGTGTGAGAGAAGGTTTCTTACCAGTCCATACCTCTTGTGGAGTCTTTTCATCCAACGTTGATGAGGGTGATATGTTGACTAGGTAACATGCAGTGCCCATTGGCTCTACCCAAAATTCTTGCGCTAACCCTGCACCTTGATTTTTCCATAAACATCATGTTTATCTTTTCTGCAACTCCATTCTACCGAGGTGTATATGAAGTAGTATTTTGACATGTTATACCACACTTCTTACATAATTCTTCAAATTCATTCCCGCAGAACTCTTCGCCATTATTTGTCCTCAACACCTTAATTCTTTTCTCTGTTTGATTTTCAACAAGATCCTTAAACTCTTTAAACCTATCAAAGACTTCAGATTTATTCTTGAGGAAATATATCCAAGTATTTCTCGAGAAGTCATCTATAAATGAGACATAGTACATAAATTTTCCCAATGATGAAACCGACACAGGTCCAAACACATCACTATGAACTAGCTGTAAAATTCCTTCTTCCCTCGTTGCACCAGAGGAGAATCTTACCTAATTATACTTCCCATATACACAATGTTCACATAAATCAAAATCCAGAGAGAAGTTAGGCATACCTTCAACCATACATTTATTGTGTAGTAGTCGAAGAACCTTCTCTCAAATATGCCCCAGTCTTTGATGCCACAACATAACCTTTTCTCCAGAGACTGTAGGATTTCTTTCTTCTTCAACTCCAATATCTAGAACAATGGAACTATTACACCCATCACTAATAGTGCTTCCTTGCAGCTTATATAGAGTTCCAAACCGAACTCCCTTCAGCAGTACCATTGCTCCTCGAACCATCTTGTAGGTTTCCTTTCCAAATATTGTTTTTACCCTTGCATCGTCCAGTTTGCTTACAAAAATCAAATTTATGGAAAAACCTAGGATGTGCAGAACACCAGGTAGTGTTCTAATCCTTCCATCTATGAGACTCAACTTGACTTTTCCTCGTTTTATGATTCTGGTTGTCGAATCATCACCTAGGAAAACATTAGCTCCATCATGCCTTTCATATTCATAGAACCACTCCCTGTGGGGAGTCATATGAAAGGATGCACCTGAGTCAACTAACCATGCCTCATGATCTGCATGTGTGCTTGAAGAATCCAAGTACACATCCCCTCCTTCTTCTTTGTAGGTCTTTTCTTATGTAGAATGAGCTTCTTCGGATCCCTTCTTTTTCTCAATTTTGGATCTACATTGCTTCTTGTAGTGCCCTTCTTTTCCACATCTCCAACATACATTTACAAACTTTTTGGGAGATTTAGATTTACCCTTAGACTTAGATCTCCCACTTAAGGACTTAGATCTATTTCTTTCCTAGGGGTGTCCTCTTGCAAATAATGTGTATGTGATCTGTCCTTCCATGTTCTTACGTCTCATTTCCTCCGACAACAAGGATGAGACCACTTCATCAAACTTCAAGGCAGTTGTATTACTACCTATGGCCACAACCATACTATCCCACGAGTCTAGTAAAGAGCAAAATAAATTGATACACTTATCTTCATCTGAAATTTTAATCTCAATAGATACTAACTGACTTACCACAATATTGAAGGCATTCAAATGCTCTTCCACTGAGTCTTCATCTCTCATTCTCAGGTTATACAACTTCTTTCTCAGGAAAAGTTTATTTAATAGGGACTTAGATTGATACAACTTCTCCAACTTATCCCATAAATATTTGGTTGTAGATTCCTCTAACACATTCAATAATACTGAATCTGAGAGACACAGTCGGATTGTGCTCTTTTCCTTCTGATGCAACTTTTTTGAGTCATTTGTTGAAGTTTCTGTAGGTGCAGTACCTAGATCCACTGCGATCCAATGATCTATGTCCACCAACAGATCTTCCATCTTGAGCTTCCACAATTCAAAACTTTTCCCATCAAACTTCTCGATCTCCATTTTCGAATTGCTCGCCATTTCTTTTCACTTGAAAAATCAATACCACAGATCTCCCACTATAGCAAGGCTTATCACAGTCCTAATCCAAACCCTTGACCACAAAGGCGCCCCCCTGAAGCCAACAAATCTCTAATACCAAATGTAGATTTTAACCTAGTACAATATTTACTGCAAACAAACTTTTAGTAAAAGAACAAAAAAGATACAATGGAAAATACACACATTACACAGAGAACTTTTCCCGTGGAAACCCAAACCGAGAAAACCAACATATTCTATCTTCATTCATTGTGATACATTATTTACAATACAATATACATATAGGAGCCAGCGACAGGGATGATTTTAACAATGGAAATATATTTTAAAATGTAGAAACCTTGGCAAATCTTACTAACCCTTCATATGCCAACTATAAAGGTTTGGCAATATTTTTGTAAAAATATTCAAATTTCTAAGGATTTTATATAAGTTTGTATTGAATTTTGGCGATTTTTTTGTAAAATAATATTATCCTATAGAATTTGGGCGAATCATTTTTAGAATAACGAATCTTTTTTTGGGAAAAACCATGGAAAATTATCCCATGAGCGAAATTTAGCCCCTAAAATCATCCCTGGCCAGCGGCATCCAAAACCCTAACCCAATGAATTGGATTAGTTAACAACTCTAATTCCTTAACCGGAAATATAAAACCATCTGGAAAAACCATGTGCCAAAAAACCACCCAACAATGGACACGAAAAATGAGGCAAAAATGTGACATGTTTCTCGATGCCCCCCTCAAACCCCCCTATATGCCTGACATAATGTAGAATACACTAAGGATAGTCATGCAAAGAACATAACATATACCCAGCATTGTGGTATACAGGGACAATGATGAGAATAATGGCCATAAGTGTTGCATAAAGCACAAGGGTGATTGGTGCGCAAAAACTTAATATCCTTGGTTGAAGACTCGGGAAGAGAGACTTCCACAATGGGTATGGAGGAATCAAGTTCCCAATCTTCAACATTGTAAATTTTCTTAAGCTTGGGTAGTCTTGGATAATTGAAGGTAACGTGGCCAGTGATATCGCATATGACACATGGTGTTATGGGCCTAGATGCGGTGGTCTAGGTGGCCATGGCTTGTTTGGAAGAGTTAGTTGTCCCTTTGACTTTGACCTTGCCCCCCTTATCAACTCCTTTTCCTTTTGGCGTTGGTGGAGGTGTAGCCTACGCAAGTTGAGATGAGGCCTGTGAAGGTTGAGGTGAAGGTTCTGCAAGTATCTAGTGTCCACAAGTATAGGTGGAAAATATCGTTGTTAAATTAGTATATTTTTCCATTTTTAAAAATTAATTTAATCATTATATTATTCTTTTATTGTTTATTACATTCTCTTTTTTTTCCAATTTTAATATTCTATCTAAATTTGACTAATTTTTCTACCATAATAATTATCTAAAATTACCTTAAATATTTAAAACACGAGATTTACTTCTAAATATTTAAATATTTAATAACATTTCACTATGCTCTATCATTTAAAAAGCCCTCTAAATCTATGAATAATGGATGGAGATTTCACTCCAATCATTCAAAACATTTTCAAACTAAAACAAAGTTAAACCAATAATTTTTACTATAATTCCAATTTTTTTCATATACATTTACATATTTATTGTTTTTATATTTTATCTTTGAAATAAAACAAGTTTAAAATTGTACCCTATCAACAATGAATTTTTATGTTAAAAATAATTCATTTTAAAAATAACTAAATAATTAATATAATTTAAAGGGGAATCAATATAATTTAAAGGGGGTTGAAAATTTTAAAATATTAACTTTATTTTTTTAATAAATATGTTTAGAAGTCTATATTTATAATAAGACACAATATTTTATTATTGGTTATTAAAAAATAATTTAATATTAATTTAATATTGAATTATAATCATTTATATATATTGTGTCTTTTTAATTCCATGTTTAGAAGAATCCTCTCCCTCTTCCATTGAATAGTCTTAGTAGAAATGACAAATTATAACAATAATAAATAATTACATAATAACAAAATTATCACAAATAACAATATCTTTATTGATGCAAAGCAATGTTTATTTGTATTTTCAAGGGGATTCTTGATTATAATATATTTGAAAAGACATCTTTTTTTTCCAAGAAAAAAATTATTCAATTATATTATCATATAATTTTTTTATATCTCCCAACACATCCAAGTAAATCCAAATACAACACAAGTCAAAAGGATTAAGATACAAGCTTTCCAAAAAGAAAAATATGATAGTGTACAGTCCTCAGATAATTCTAAACAAACTGATTTGTCATAACATGACACTACCAAAAAACAAAAACAAAAAAACTATCTCCCAAATGACTCAACATTAACTAGTATGCCAAGCAAAGGAACAGAGCCACTCAAACTGATTAATGGACTATAATTTGTCTCCTGGGTCCTTCTGCTCCATTGATCCATTGATGATAGAATAAAATGCCTTAAGTATCCTCCAATGCCAGCTTCGAAATCTTGTGTGCTTCAACATTAAAGTTTCTGAAAATGTGTTAATAGCTAATAGACAGAAAATACTTTGATAATGCTTTGATTCTA
This sequence comes from Picea engelmannii, assembly GCA_009831015.1. Taxonomy (NCBI): domain Eukaryota; kingdom Viridiplantae; phylum Streptophyta; class Pinopsida; order Pinales; family Pinaceae; genus Picea; species Picea engelmannii. The sequence goes on from ML788421.1 coordinate 260,363, forward strand.
GTTTTCTATCCTTCCACTGCAGACACCTGAAGACTTCCTTTGTTGAGTAGCCAATCAATCTAACCTCCTAAAAGACATCTTGATCTCATTACATTGCTTCAACTTTTTTATATAGTGTCTATCTAACCTCCTAGAAACTTTTTAGTAGAAAAAAATTATAGTAAACGTTGTTACAATTATTTTTTCACATTATATCTAACTACGTAAACCTTATTTACTAAAAATGACTTTAATATATAACATCCTATGTATATGTATCTACTTAATAGAGTCAAGATAGGAGTCTACCAATATTTCAATTTTTCATGATGTTAGTTGTAACTTTATTCTAGAACATTATTTAGATCCAATTGTAATACTTCTACAACTCATGATGCATACACTTATATTAAATGCATTTCAATACTAATTTTAAAAAACAATGTCTCGTATTCTTTTTTGTGCTTTCGAGGTTCCCATTTTATTCCATATAATCATCTATTCCATTACAATGCAATAAAAAGTAAAAAGTCGATATCAAAGCATTGACTAACTTAATGATGTCACTATAGTCAATGGAGTGAACCTTAGGCACTTCCACGATATCATATTTTTTTACTAGTATTAGTCCTTTGTTGTTTCCCATTAATGATATATATCAATAATCAAAATATTTCACATGTTATGCAAAACATGTCTTTCTCTAAATTGTATTTGTTTTCATTTCAACCAGCATTTGTTAATTTTGGTGCTTCTTAAAAATCTACTTAGTTTTTTGAGAATCACTTGGAGTTCTCCCTAAATGCCCCAAGGCTAAAGAACTAAGAATTTACCCAAAAGTGTATTTTGTATCAAACTTCAAAAGCATTCAAGGTAATGGGACACAATAACACGGATTCAATATTGTATTTATTAGTAAATTTCATGTATTACATGGTTTATGCTCCTACTACCTAGGACCATGATTCCTTATTTATTGTTTTTTATGAGCATTTCTTCTACAATATTGTATTTATTAGTAAATTTCATGTATTACATGGTTTATGCTCCTACTACCTAGGACCATGATTCCTTATTTATTGTTTTTTATGAGCATTTCTTCTACATATAGGATGGATTTATTATCCTTTCTAAGTATCTTTAGCATTAGAAATCTCATGAATTTCCTTAAATCTTTTAGGATAATTTAGAGTTGGGTCTCACTCAAAGGGGTTGGATCCAATGGTGGAAAGTGAGGAGTTTTTCACCGTTGGACAAGGTTCAATTCTCGTGAGGGATTTACTTGGAACCATGGGAGCACCTTGAGGTAGTGATCGAACGTGTGGTTGCACCTAGAGATACTATATTAAATGGTATAGTAACCCGCACACACATAAGTGGATCAAAGCCCACTCTCATGTCCTTCAAATTTTAGTCCCCGAGGTGTAGGACAGTCGGTGATGGAGTGTTCTGTTAAGACACTCTATGATTTGAAGTTACCGGTTCGAAACCTCTAGGGACACCAAAAATCCATCCATGTTAAGGGTTGGTGTGGCTCAGGCTGGGTGCGATCCCCGGGTGATTTTGATGACTTAGATTCCCCTGAGTCGCGGTTTCTCAAGCCACAGGCTAGTCCCACAAGTCAAGGACAAACTAGCAAACAAAAACAAAAAATTAGAGTTAGGTCTCACTATTAGAGTATTTTTATATTATGAAGATACATTACACTTGGCCCTATTTATTAAGGAGTTGTTTATACACAACTACTATTTGTGAAATAATCATTGTTTGTTGTAAGAGAAACATAAGTTGCCTATCTCTTTACTTATTACTTCCTTGTTTTAACTTATCACTTCCTCAATTTGTCAAAAGAGGGTT
>ML788421.1:283300-298930 GCA_009831015.1 Picea engelmannii
ATTCTGATAGGGGGGACGCCTAACGTAATAATTATATTGATTATTATTTTATTCATTGAGTACTGTAATAATTATTGTAAGCGCAATTCATTGATTATTATTTTGTTCATTGAGTGCTGCAATAATTAAGAGTAAAGAGGGGACCAGGTTTGGATTCAGTGGAAAGGGTCTCTCCTATTCCGTCGAACAAAATCAAGGGGGTCTTTAATGGTTCCGAAAGGCGTAGGCTAAGGTCCAAACGAAATGGACCTTTGTCGACCGTCCTTTCACAGCGTCCCCACTCCCGTCGCCGATCACTTCCACCTTCCGGCCGGCTACTAGTCCATACGTCCCATCTTTTCTACCACCTTCGCCCATCTACGACCATCCATACATCATCCACGCCCATCATCCACATACGCCTCATCCTTTCTACCACCTCCGCCCATCTACCACCATCCATACATCATCCAAGCCCATCATCCACATCCAGCCAAATCCAAAGCCCGCCATCAATTCATCACCTATCATTTTCCCGCTAATTCATTTATCCTTTGAGGAAGCGGCGAGCCTGCCGCTTGTGCAGGGCTTCCATATAACCATTTTTAAAAAGGGGCAGAGCGTGTTCATTGTGGGAGGAGCGGGTGGAGTGGGCAGCCTGGACCTTAGCCTACGCCAATGAATTGTATATGCCAGTTGGTCGATCGATTTAAAGGGCGCTGAGATTCCGATTGCCTGTGTAAATTTCAGAGGTGAGGAGTTCGATCTTTTTGAGAAATTTAGCATCTGAAGGAAAATATTTTCATGGGAAGGAAAAATATTTAGCTTTGGCTTTTGTAGAGGGTGCTAATCCAATTATGATCTTCACTGCAATAGTTTGTACAAATTGAAATTGGATTTCTGATGCTATATAGAATCACCAGGATAAATTGTTTTTAAGCTTCATGCTATATGGAAGGCCGAGATACCTTCATTGTATGTGTTGATGTAATATATTGTCTGAGACATTTTAATTGGCTCATGATTGACATAGAGGTTAAATTTCACACGTTGATTTCTGTAGTTGGTTCTGATTTAGTTCAGATGTTGTTTGCATACTTTTAGCTAATCCAGCAAATTAGCCTGATTTCTTTCGCTATAGCTTTTCGATGATGTTTGCTAACTTTAACTAATCGAACAAAATAGCTTGATCTGTTATAACAGATGGCCCTCCCCCACATATATATAACATCCAGCCATTAATTCAGTGCTGTGGGATGTTTATTGCTTGACTCAAAATAGGTGCCTGTCTAAATGGAATATGTTGTATAGAGTTCAAAATAGGTGTCTGTCTAAAAGGAATATGCTGTATAGAGTGGCTCTGATAAAAAAATAATGTCTATGGAACTGGTGCTGTGGGATGCTTATTGCTTACAACAAAATAGGTATCTCGTTGAAATGAATATGTCGTATAGAGCTGCTCTGAGAACAATGAAATATCTACCGAACGGGCAAATTCAGGTTTCTAACATTGTATCAGGTCGTTTCGGGGTGTACTTCTTTACAGACAACATATACAATTGTTTTCCACGACTTGTGTACTAAGACGATGCTAAACCTGCAGAAGAAGATACCTAGGAGAAAGCGTGCTTACTCCTCACAGTCTTCTTCCGGCCTCATTATTTTGTCTCAGGTGTTTCTGTCATTGCCTCGGCCTAGGCCATCTGACATGGTCTCCTGCTGATTGATTTTCCGCACGATATTTTTCTTCTGGACACGAATATCCAAATGCCTTTGATTAAGTTTAAAGGACTGGAAATCAGGAAATCTTCAGAATATCTTCTGCAACCTATTCATTCTTTGTCGAGCTAAATTTGACCATCCAATATTATTAAATATGTGGAAAGCTTAAAAGAGGGTAGTACAGGCCCCTAGGAATCCCAAAATAGAAGTGGAAATGAAGTCCTTTACAGAACATAGTGGACAGTGGTTGCTCGTTTTAACCAGCAGCACGATAAAAGTATTTTAAAGGAGATATGTTTCGCCAATATGTTTCTACATATAAAATGTGCTCTGACTATTGATGCTTCCACGTAGATGTATCTGGAAAAGGCTACATTCAGTAGGTGTGCATTACCTGCCTGATTTAGGTTGCATTGTTTTCTAAATGGAGATCATTAAATCATTAAGACAAAAAAATTAAAATGAAAACTATCTTTCTTAAATAATAAAATTATGCAGGAAATGAATGTGAAAAGTATTGCATGACAGAAAATGCATACCATTACCAAACACCAGGTAAGGTGCAACTGCAAGTTTTCTGGAGATTGTAATAGTCCAGAGTTATTTCTGTAAGAGAAATCCAATAAAAATGGAAGCCAAAAAGAAGAGAAGCAGCTGAAATAAGCTGAAGAGAATACTTACTTTGAAGAAAGTTTTCTTTAGTAAAACCAAAAGAAATTGAGGCCAAAAAAATTGAGGCCAAAAAGAATAGAAGCTACAGAAAATGCATACCATTACCAAACACCAGGTAACGTGCAGCTGCAAGTTTTACCATTACCAAACACGAGGTAACGTGCAGCTGCAAGTTTTCTGGAGATTGTAATAGTCCAGAGTTATTTCTGTAAGAGAATCCAATAAAAATGGAGGCCAAAATGAAGAGAAGCAGCTAAAATAAGCTGAATAGAATACTTTTTAGAAATATTTCTTTAGTAAAATCAAAATAAATTGAGTCCAAAAATAACAGAAGCTAAAATAGAAAAATTCTCAGATTTCTTTGAAATTGAAGACAAAACTTGGGAAAGACATTTGCTTTTAGATTATTAATAAGTAATAATGATTGATTTTAAGCAAAGTAGATGAATCCTCTAAAATCTGGACTCTCTAAAATCTGGACTCTCTTCAGTCTGAAAGAGGACAATTAAAGCAATTGGATCATTTCATGTATGGTATTTCATGAAAAATGTGAGCGCTTCCTGCCCAATGGGTAAAGTACAATAAAAATTGGATTCATCTAAATTGAACTTGAGACCTTTTTACATAACCCAACTAATGAATCTTTGTGTTCATGGGATCCTGAACTCCAGGAATTGCTTTATGCCAAATGGGTAAAGTACCATAGAAATTGGATTCTTCTAAATTAAACAGTTTGAACAGTCTTTCACAAGCATGATCTAAGCAGATTGAATGCACAAATAATGAAATCATAAAATCTTCATTTCTTAAAATTTTTAGTCTACCAATACTATATATATAGAGTAAAGTTCATGATTTGAATATATATATATATTTTGGGGGTGTTGATTTGATATTTGAAAAATGCTACAATTTAGTTGAACATAGTCTAAGGCGTAGGCTAAGGTCCAAACGATCGTCCTTTCATGGCGTCCCGACTCCCGTCGCCGATCACCTCCGCCCTCCGGCCGGCTACCCATCCATACACGCCATCGCCCCATCCCATACATCCCCGCCATCACTTCACCACCTACCCACCCATACCCGCCATCAATTCACCACCTTCGCGTCCCTCCTCCACCTGAACCCGCTACGATCGTCCGCATCCCGCCTCATCCCGTTTCCTCCCACTGATCTGCATTTCAAATTCCCAGGTATGTGAATTATTTATCAATTTCATTCATTTTTTTTCCTGAACATGAACAGATGAACTTACATTTATTTCATTTGATTTAGAAAATGGTTTAAATTCGCTATCATTCACAGTGCTAAGAGACTGAATTTAGTAGAAGGGGCCAGATTTGTTTTTCATTAAACGAGCTAGTATAGCACGCTGAAGCAGAAGTATTTGGGCAAACTGCTCCTGTAAGCACATCTTCAATTTTAATTTCACAAACGTTCTCTTATTATGGGGCTCATTTTAGTTTTTCTTGAACAAATTTAGTTGAAATATGTGTGAGTGACAATGATAGAGCGAAAAAACCGAATTTAGACGATCTATGCTAATCTGTGGTTTCTTGGCATATTTTATGAATACATTTGCGATCTACTAAGATATGAGCTTCGATCCCATTAATGGCGCTTTTCACTATGCAATGAATCAGTCTCAGATTTTCAAAGGATTCTTGCCCACTTCATGGAGTATGACCTTATTTGAAAACTTCGCTTCACATATAATACATATAATGAAGCTGATTTCTTTTCACTGACTGCGTAGTCCTTTAGAGATGTACACCATAATGTCATGCTCATGCTGAGGGATTTCTTTGATTTTGGTTAAGGACCCTATCCACACATGTAGTTGTAGTTGGTCTTGAGGGATAATGTGAATTAATCATATTAAAAAATACGCCATCATATTCAAAAATACTAGCGTTGTTGTCATTTGATTTATCATCCTTCACCTGTGGAAACATGGCTCGTCTGTTTAAAATTTCGTTGGGATCTTTCTTGTTCTTCCATATAATTGGATACTTACACTTGCAAATTCCTAAGCTGCCAGTGTGGACTTCTGTGGACTTTCTTAGCTATGGTGAGAACTTAGGTGCCTAATCGACACAGAGTTACACTCGAATCCCTAGCTTTATCTGTTCAAAACCAAAAGTACACTTGCAAAGTTGTGGAAATGGATTTTTGTTGTTGTTGTTGACATGGTTATTGCTACTGCATCTTTTAAATAAGGCGACAATCCTTGGAACAAATTGAAGAACTTTTTATCTCTCTGGCGAAACAGGTATCCGAGTAAGCAATCTATCAGTTTTGTGGTGGAATTCTCAAACTTATTTCAGCAAAAAAATAGTTGATCAGGGTAGATCTCATGTAATCACAAGTCTKGATGGTATCTCAGGTCGCATTKTYRTCACCGTATGGATACCATTCCATCATTCTATGGHTGGYTKTCTAAGAGCCAAAACARTGGTGAATTTGTTTCCATAATTACTAMTATGTATCAAAAGATCAATATACATTTYTRYCGAYTGTAAACGGGTCTGGAAGGTAGATCCACTATCTCCACCATCAAGCCCTGCAAAGGACAAATTATTGAATTATCTAACATTCTGAAGCAAAATCTAGTAACCCTTTCTTCCTTTTCTCTAGGGATCCTTCAAATCTGAAGGATTATTTCCATGCTTCTTTCTTAAGGTTGTGTTGCTCAAAGGTCAAAATCAAGGGTCTTTCCTTCTCTACTCGAATGTCAAAACTGAGGGTCTTGTATCTTGAAGATCTTGAATCTTATTATTTTGCCCCAATAGTTGATCTGGTATCTTTTCAACTTTTTCAATGCTTCAGAGTCCATCACTTAGCAGGGACAATCTCCTTTCGCACTAATACCACTCACAAACTCACCACTAAACCTGTACAAGCGTCTGCAAGCTCATGACACAAAAAATAAAACAAATTATATGCACAACAGACCAAGGAGAAGCCCTTCAAATTTTGGGAATATGAAGTGAATAGTCATTCTCTTCGTGTAACCACATTAAACACTCTTGGGAAATTGAATCAACTAGTTCAAGTGGTTCTCTCTCAATCTACTGTTATGTGATTTCTGCTATGGTGCATGCAAGTTATGATACCATAGCATGCCCTCCAATGGGAATATTTTCAACTGCCAGGGCATTTCATGTCATTATCATCATTAATGAGCATGTCACTGACCCCTTAGCATCAGATGGTATACTGGTTTACCAATGACATCAACTGAATCTTATGCCATCCTATGGTCAACGACATACGGCTTGTATCATGTTTACTTATGTGCAACATTTGGTCATCATATGATATATCATAAAGGTATATGAAACTAATACGAATTCAGAGTTTTTCATGTGCAACTTTGCTATCAAATCCCCGGTCCCAAATTTGACCAACTACCAAGTATAGGAAACTTACCCTTAATATGGATATGCATATATACAATGTACATTTTTTTTCCAAAGAAAAAATTGTATGTTCCTATTTCAACCAGAAATGCAAAATACATTTTATATTGCCTCTAGGGCTTAACCAAAAATGTGTGTATTGAGCATGCCTAGAAAGAGCTACAGTGCAAAGCTGAAACACTACCTGGTCCCACACATAAAGTCCAATAAATAATAGTCCTTAAAATGCATCAAGTTGTTTGCCTTATCAGTCCTAAAGACTTAAACAAAAAAGGAACTATGTCCTACTTCTAGGATTCTATGAGATGTTCAGAATAAAGACAACACCAATGTACTTATGGACTTACAACCAGTCAAAAAACTTGATCAACATAGCACATAAAATCAATCAAAGAAATATCTTGTTACAGGTGGGAGCCTTGATCCATCTTTCACTTATGTAATGTTGATGGTACCAACAATCATCTCCAACCCCTATTTGGATAGTGAATCCGCCTAGCAGTTTAGTTCTCTATATACATGTGTGTACGTAACATATGTGAACTTCCCCACCATCTCCATAACTGGTGTATAAACAGGTTCCAACAACAAGGTTTATAATTCTTTGATACCATTCGCCCAGTGAATAACTAGTAGAGAGTCACCAAATATCTGCAAGTTTTGTATACCCTTGTAATAACCCTAGGGTTTCTAGGTGTTTAAGCCAGCTGGTAAACCAGTGAATTGTGACATTTCCCACACAAGGGTTTACCATAAACAGAGAGCAATAACATACACTAGTTTATAAATAATGCCAGTAATGGTTCCCAATTATTGCACAGTAACATCAACAAGAAAGATACCATATAATGCACTAATTTCATAAGTAAATAGTGACCATAAACCAGCAGTACAGTATCCAATATTAGCAGCAGAAAACTGTATCCAATTCAGTTAATAAGTACCAACAGTAGATAGTATCAAATAGTATTCACAACAACAGGGAACCCTCAAGGGGCTGCTGCCCCAAGATTAACCAAATGTTGCGTTTAAATTTCGACGTCCCCAAGAAGTATCTACACTATACTAAATAACCAATAAAGAAGTTTAACTAGTTCTTCTATAGCAGCTACTCCTCCACCACAACAAATGCTAGACTAACAATAAACCTGAAACAGTGTGTTGGCTTGGTGTATGTTGTTCTTGTACCTCCCAGCTGTCAACTAGGACTTGATCCCCTCTTGTGAACCTTGACACTGCCCCTGCCAGCTCCTTCGGCCTGTAGAGTAGGGTCTGAACCCTCTGTGCAGGCACCTTGTCAGCTGAGTTGGGGACTCGGCCCCTCTACTCAGCCCTCTCCACTACTGCGGCAACTCCAAATCAGTGGTAAGACTAGTGAATCCATTCAAGCAGCTTCTTGGGCTCATCAGCAGAGTTTGGCCTCCTTGAGATAGTCTTTCCAGTGATCCTCTTCAGCAGAGAAGCCTCCATGGATGTATGCTTGATACTAGGGAAGAAAGGTGTTAAGCTAGGGTGAGGCCTTAGCCCACTAAAACCCAACCAGACTCAAGAGTTGAACAACCCTTTTTATGTCTGAGGCAGCCGCCTCCCAAACCGAAACAAAGATCTTCTCAATCCAAAATCGTGTCTCCAAATGAGCCTCTCATCTTTTTAAATAGTCTCCCTTAACTTGACGTCCTCCTTTGTGGTTTACTTGCTCCTTAAGTTAGGTTGTTTTCCTTCACTTAAGCCCCAAAGATACCTCTAAGAGCAAGCCATTGCTCCATGAAGGCCCTTGGGACCCCTCGGCTCCCTTATCCTTGGGGACTATGGCCTACGGGGAACCCCCTAAGCCAATGCATCCCTCCAACAATGCGGTTCAAAGGGGAGGGGACATGACAGTCCTCCCTCCCTGAGATTGATTTTCCTCAAGCAATTTCAAACCAAGACGTTGCAAAATGTGCTCTCTCTCCCACGTGGCATCCTCTACCGACCAATCTCTCCACTTGATGCGGTACTCCCTGACCATTCTTCTCCTCAATCTCCTCTCCCGGACACCCACAATCTCCTCGATAGTCAACAACATTTGTCCCCTCTCATCTAGTGGCGGTAACTCAATGGGGTAGTGAGTTGTGGTTCCCATGCCCTTTGGAAGCATGATGCATGGTAAATACTACGTTCCTGGCTACCTACTGTCAACTCTAGCTCGTAAGCTACGTCTTCGGCTCTCTGAATCACCCTAGAGGGACCAAAGAGGTGTGTCCTCATCCTCTCATTGCCACCTCTCCTCCATGGAGATGGTCTAAGTGGTTTCACCCTCAAGTACACCACATCTCTGATCCCAAATCTATGCTCCACCCTGTGCTTGTTTACACACATGCTCTGTCGATCCTGGGTGGTCTGTAAGCTATCATGAGTGGTATCGCTGCAATGCTCGCCCAAAAGTAACCATTCAATCCATGACCTCACGTAGTCATGAAAATGCCTCTTGGTTCGTCAGTCCACCACCATCGCTTGATCAACCGTCTGAAGGTAATCACTAATGTTGGGAGTCAATCCTGCGCTTGCTGATCTGATCAACCACTGCCAAGGATGTATCTCTATTATTCGTGCTTCCCCATACTCCCATGTGATCACTGGAAAGTGCGTGAGCTCTGCTGGCTGGTCAACTAATACGCTTTGCACCCTCCGTGAATATGTGATGAAATCTGTCCACTCGCTCCCCCATCCTTGTCCTAGAATGGGCAAGGGTTGTATCAACCCGTCTTGAAGAGTGTGCCCTGACCTGCTCTGCTGCCAAATCATACACGCCTCCATATGTCTTGAAACTGCGTTTGTGAAGTCCCTTTGTGCGAAACTCTCTCGGACCTGCTCGTAAGTGGTGGAGTCACCTGGGTCCCAAACTACCCGGTATGATGCGAAGTACCCTCCACTCATAACACTGATCTTCCCGGTGCTCACAAAAGAACCTGTCAAACTATCCGTGATGAGCGAAGTGATCATGAACTGTCGAGGCACGACCAACTCCTCAGAAGACTGCTCCTCCAAGCAGCCAATCATATGCACCCCAAGGGTAAACTCTAGAGAACGTTGGTTGGCCATCCCATCTGTGTCAGCTACTGAGCTACCAACAACTACAATCCCAGCGTCCCATGCCCTCTCCTAGAACTCCCTACGGTGGATCATACTCAACCAAACCATCTAAGTCAAATCAACACCTGTCAATTCGCGGCTAAATGTGAATTTGGGTATCATGAGGTATGTTGAAACAGATCTTAAAAAATCTTTTATCCTTAAGGCCCAGATTTTTATTTTTTGTGTTTTTTGGGTTTCATCTTTCCTAAAATAAGAATTTCTTCATTTCTAAATTCGCGACACCTTTTTATCGATTATTTTTGAATGAATACAAAAAAAGGGTTTACAAAAATATAAGTTTTCCAACGCTTTTTGAAAAATTATTTAAAATGGATGGTAATTTTAAAATTTGCGATTTTTTAATTTAAACGTTAAAGAAATCGGGATTCGGGGTTCTTTGCAAACAAATGTTTGATGCAATTTGAATTCCGAAACCTCGATCCCCGATTTCCCGATACATTTAAGTCTTAATTAAAACATGAATTAGTTTAGTCTCTACTAAAAAAGGTTTAAAGTTAACATAATTACGTCGCGATTTCGAGATTCGAGGTTCTATGAGAGCACGTCTCTTGACATCATGTTTCCCGAAATCTCGATTTCTGAAATCCCGATTCATAAATCACGTTAGATTAAACTAATTATGTTTTGGCCCTAATCATGATTATTCAGTTAATTAAGATAAGTTAAGTCCTATTTAAAACAACAAGCCATCACGATTTCGCGATTTCGGGGATCAGACTTCTTTGATAACATACATCTCGACATCAGGATTTTCAAAATCCCAATAGCTTCTAATCTCAATTAATTAATGTGATAAAAAAACGTTTAAATCTTAATCAAAACATCGCGATTTCGCGATTTCGGCGATTGGATTTTTTCGACGATATACCTTTCGTCATCAAGACTGTCGAAACCTCGAAAAGTGATGTTTTCAAATTTAATCTATAATTAACACTAATAAATCCTCTTTCTAAAACAGGTTTAAAGTTAATCTTTCTTTAAGCGTTCATTAATGATTTGTTTTCTGAGTAAGAAAGTTTCTCTTTTTTTAGAACGCCTAAGTACGAACATTTAAAGCGTATCTTGATAAAATATCTTTTGTATTAAGAGCTTTAATTTCGTGTCAGTTGTCTGAATCTCGTCATGTTTAAAATATATTCTAAATAAACAATCGAACGTCTGTATTTACATTTTAAGCTGAGCTTATTCATCCACTTTCTGTGACAGGTTTTCAGGTCAAACGCAGAGCCATGGCACCTCAAAAGGCACTGAAGAAAAAAGAATACACACAGGAAGGTGATATTATTTCTGATACTACTCCACACGCCATACACTCCATCAAATCATGGACTCGAATTTCCGAATTGCTGGAGGACGAGCTAAAGAATGCTCACCCTGATTCCGAAAATCATCTACGGGACATTGCTAAGTCTGAGCTTCATAAGGTTGTTGCGCATCCAAGGCTGGTGGCATATACTGATATGATCGGCTGGGCTCTGGATAAGGTAGATATCCCATCAAGGAGCATTCAGAACGAGCAAGGATCTATCGTCGGCTCATTCAGGCCTGAGCACATACAAGTAATGTATAAACTCTCGCCGAATCATAAACACACCTTTAACGCTGAATTTTTAGCTGAGTTTCAAAGAAAGGAATGTATTGATTCAGGCCAGACATATACCGACATCATTAGAGGATGGGCGAGGTCTGAAGAAAAGTTTAGGGCTGATGCTCATGGGATTTATGCTACAGCCTCCTTAAACGAATATATGGTTTATATAGCCATGATGTTATACAGACTTTTCGGGAGAAAGGATCCCTGTCACTTTCATGCAGACTGGGTACCCTTCTTAGAGGAAGTTTAAGAAGGAAATGGTTTTAACTGGCATAAAATTTTGTCGGATAACCTAACGCAAGAATTTTTAAATTACAAAACAACCAAGTCAAAGGGACAACCGGTGTCTTTTTATATGTCTATGTATATTATGGATGCAATCTGTTTTATGAACCCGTTTCCATTAATGAATTGGAGTTGGAGCATCTCATGTCTAGAACCCATTCATATTTATCATTCATCCCTTTGGGAAGAAAATGCTAAAGAGGCATTTTACGAAGTCTGTCATTTTGTCATTATTCCTATGCACAAATTATTATTTGGATGCGAACCCTCTCGCATTTCTGATGCAGTCATAGAAAGTCTCAAATCAGTTGCCGACTGCTTTATTGAGGAAATTTTTTCCTATATTAGGGTTTATGGCTGTTCCATTCCCCCCCACGCACTCCCAAAATTCTTACCAGACAGATTGGTGTGCAAAGAAGTGGCTCATCAGATAGCCAAGGGCGGTATTGGATTGGAATTAAAAGAACTTCAGAAAAAAACATGGCCATCTTTCCCTGTTCATGTGAGAAAATTTCCTTTATCAAATTTAGGCCATTCTAAGGTAGAGGCTGAGTTATTGGAAGAAGTGAAGTTAGTAAATATTGAGCACAGAAAATATGACCCCTACCAAATAATAAGTAGGCATTACATACATTGTAATTTAAAGGAATATGAACATGAAGTATCTGTTTATGATGATATATTTAAATATGTTAAGACTTATGAAGAAGTGATGAATAGAGTCTAGGTCTTACCACCTGACTCATAGGATGGGTTTGCATCTTTTCAAAGCCATAGGCGAAGCTGCCTACCTAAGATTTTACAAGGTGAAATTTCGACCCCATCACCAGAACAGGACGAACCCCCTCCAGGGTTTGAAACTAATATTCAGGACAAAATAAATACCAAGGAAAAGGATTCTGAGATACCTCCTCAAAGAACCAAGGATTCTCAGACAAAAAATCAGGGACAGAGAAAGGAAAAGGGCTGGAAACAAATCCAATAATTCTTGACGATGTCCCAGAAAAGATAGGAGGGACAACATCAACAGAGTTGGGTAGTCCTATCACTTCTTTAACTCCATTACAGTCAACTTTTGGAATCCCTCAGGAAGGAGCCTTATATATCAGTGATCTAGAGCCTATATCGAGAGATGAAATCCCCTCATCAGATTACTTTTTCAGTAAAAAGCGAAGAGCAGTCTTGAAACAAGAAATTCATCCCAGAGGAGAAGGGACGATTAAGAAGCATAGAGTTATTATAGATGGAAAGAAACTCAAGGATGGAGAGTTTTCTACAGAATTAGCAGGTACAATGGGTGTTATAGCATTAGCTAATATGTATTTTGTTGGCAATTTAACAACTATGCTTGAACAGAAGGATCAAACGATAATCCAGTTGCAAGACAAGCTAAAAGAAAATGAAAGAAATATTAGTTGGGGAATACAGAAGGGTCTAGAACAAGCTAGACTTAAGGATATGAAAGAAATCCAGAAATTGAATAAAGACTTGGATGAGGCAAAACCCTTAATACAGGTCACACAGGAACAGGTTCGGAAGCTGGGAGAAGAAAACAAACATTTGCAAGATAAGATTATTTATATTACTAACCAGGTAATAGAACTTGAAAATTTCAAGACACAAGCATTGGAGATATTTTTAAGAATAGAGGAGGAACAACAGAAAGTGTTCTTGAATCTTGAAGTAATCCATAATTATTTTCAGGAATCAAATAAGTCTTTGAAGAATGTGTTCCAGAAAGAAAGGGAGGCAAAAGCAGCTAGAACAACCTTTCAGAAAGCAGTGGCTTTCTCATCAAAGGAAGAAATTGGAAAGACTCAGAAATTATCTATTTCTGAACAGGTTAAAGGGGACATAATGATAAAAGTGTGAGAATCAAAACTGGTCGAATATAAATGAATCACAAGAGAAGTTAATGAGGATTGCTAGGGAATCTTCGATCTCTTAGAAAGAGATTCACTGGATATCGGAACATATGACTATTCTGGGTTATTAGGCGAAATTAATATTGCCAAGCACCAACTAAGGTTAAAAGAGAAGATGGAGAAAATGAAAACAGAGATTGCTAAAATTAAATTGATCAATATAACAGAGATCAACAAATGGATGGTGACTTCGCATCTAAAGTTGAAAACTGTTAAATTTACAGAAAAGATGATAGAAAGTCGGTTGCCCGAATTGCAGAGAAGATTTTTCTCGTTTGAAGGAAATGAGATACCCGATGCTCCCAGGATCTTAGTGATTTTTTTGGGAAAATGTGTTCAGTGTATTGAAGCGGAGAAATGAATTTCGTCAACTCAAGTTTAAAACCTTTGTAAATGTTTTTATTATTAGAAAGAAATTGTAAATGGTTGACAATATTTTATGTAAACGAAATATTAGGAAGTTGGTTAGTGACCAATGAGAAACTTTGATGAAAATGTATAAATAGAGTTTCAAAAGGCTGAGAAAGGGCTTCGGAATTTTTGGAGAGAGCCATTTTGTAATATCAGTTTTCAAATACATCAGAATATAGATCACAAACGAGATTCTGGATCCTGCAAATTTGTAACTATGTGTCTTGTCCATGTTTATTATACTCTGTTGAATTTTTCCTTTCAATGTTCTTCTAACAAGTAATCAATTTGAAAATTATATACATCATTGATTTATATTTTCAGATTGGTTTGGATGTCAAAAGAGTTACAGTTTTTTCCTCTGAAATTGCTTTAGTAATTTTAAGACCTGTAAAGCTTTTATTCCTTAATACTTAACCCTTGTTAGAAACCCCATTTTTCTTTCATCATTGTCTATTGAAATATGAGATTCTTTCTTGATTAAAGCCTCATATTTTTCTGTAGTGTTTGTTTGTTATTTTAAGATTCTCGAAATTGTTACAAATCCAGGAAACGACCTTGAATGTGTTTACATTACTGTTTGGATTTTAAATTTTTTTTTCTTATTCTCATCTTTGGAAAATTTGAAGTAACAAATTGATTAAAACCCTTTTATAAATAAAAACGATTTATCCTCCATGACTGTTCCAAGTGTTAGACAACCCAACATTGAACCCGGACTCCAAGATCAAACTAGCATCGCTTTAAACCTATTTAACACCATTTTACAGACAACAACCAACCGAGTATAACTAGAACGATCATGGGCTGCTATTGAGCGTGACATTAGCATCCAAGAACAACAGGAAGCAAGACAAAGATAGTTGAGAAACTGATTTCGCTTTAATCTTCCTTTGATTTCTTTTTCCCAAATCATTCCTTTAAATATTTTACGGATGCCTTGACGGTATGCTTTATAGCCTTAAAGCATAAACTCAGGAACAACAAGGTAAAAGAAAAACTCCACAACTCCTCTTACCTCATCCCCACCATGATGCAGAACAATCATTACCTCTGCTCCGTCGGTCGTCAATCTTTTCCGAAACAATCCATCATTTGGATGAATGCCAGGTCCCACCATTGCATTGGAAGTCCACTACTCCCAATGCCTGCTGTTGAAAATGATGTGCACCACCCCAATGGAGTTTGGGACTTCCCCTGTGCACCCTGCATCCTGATCACCAAGTCCCAATGGATGGACTCTGTTGTTGCTACGAGGCTACCTGTCTCACCCAACTGACTCTGGTGGCGAGGACAACAATCATTCCTCTCAACCATACAAGATGTACCCAATTGATAAAGGATCTTTTTCTCAATTGTATTCATAGTATATAAACTTTTATAAATTGAATAGATCATTATACCAAAGGGTATACTCAAGAACCCTAAATCGGTGTTACAAACTAAGACTGAACAAAAAACTTGGCAAGGTCGAAGAGTAAGAGTTTGACTTGATCTTGGGAAAAAATAAGATAATACAAATATTGAAAAGAGAAAAACTTGGCAAGCCCATAACAATGCATCTCCTATTGTCCCTCGTAAGTTGGATTGAGTGAGAAGATTTATTTGTTTAGGATTTTTTGTGTACCCATCCTCATTTTTGACTTGTAGTGTTATGATGATTATAGATGTGCAACATTCTGCAGTTGATAATTAGTAAACTGAAACCTGTAGAGCAATAAAAGATGATAATTATCTTTGATAATAAATCATGACCCTCTAACCCTCAAACTTAAGCCTTATAAACATTTATCTTCTATTTTAGATATGAACACCATGAAAATTACATTAGCGGGACAAAAKCTCGGTTATATCATCATGCCAAAGATTCGAGTATGCCAGCCGCCCTTCCCTCTATAGGAAAGGAGTAAAAATACCAGCATTGGCTCCAATGCTGAGACAATTTGTATATTTTCTTAATACACTTATCCTCGCTGGAATCTGCAATGCTAAATATGAGTTGAAAACTTTGGTTTCCCTAAATACATTTCAAAAACTTAAGGCTCAAAACCGTTATAGACATAGAGAGAGACCTTATAATCCAATGGGACAGGTATACGTTGTAAGATGACCACTACTGACTAGAGTAGGTAGAAAATGCATTGACAGAGAATCCCAATGAAATGTAGCTTCAATACTGAAAATTTCAAAACTTTATGCTAGAACACACAATAGAGAGAAAACCTTGTAACCCAATCAAACAATTATACATTATAAGATTGATAATTACTCCCAACTAGAGTTGGTAAAAATGCTTACATTTTCAAAAGGTGAAAGCTAAAACACGTGATAGATAGAAGACTTTATAACCCAATTAGACATGTATACGTTGTAAGATGACCACTACTAACTAGAGTAAGTAGAAAATATATGTCCATAAAGATACATGTTGTTGTTAACAAAGAATTCAACAAGAAGCAGGGGAAGCCATGAGATAAACATAAGT
>ML788421.1:352398-375970 GCA_009831015.1 Picea engelmannii
AATTTTCATGACCCAAAATTATAATCTCCCAAGGAGTCTCCTAAATCCTTTCTAAAGGGTTTTCTTACACTTGGGAAGGAACCGAAGCTTAAACAAATGGAGGGTTTTTCCAAACCCAAACATTCCTTTTAAAATCTAGTGGATATTTCCTTTATGAGATGACCATATTCAAGGGGATCCCTTCATAGTCAAGGGTTTGTTAAAATATAGTTGATCTTTTCTAGATGATAATGGAGTTTGGAAATCCTTTGGACAGTTCTATGCCCACCAAAACCTGGGCCATCCCATGTGACCATTATCATGAAATGAATAGTTCACCTCATAAAACAGACCCAACGAATTACCAATCTCCATAAATACTTCCTCTCACCAGAGAATTGGAGGAAGTAGGGTAGTTAATGTTCGTTGTTTTTGACATCATAAACATCCAAATTTCCAATGGAGGAAGACTTGCTAACCAATTCAATGAATGAACAGTAATCATTACAAATTGTCCACTGGCTCAAAATAGAGTTGTCCACCTTGACCGTTTTTCTACGGTTTTTCGGGTCTTGAACTTTCAGGGCCATTTTGAGCCCCTAAACGACGTTTTTTGGGCATTTTGTGCCCATATAAAATTGTAAGTATTTGTCTTGGGTCGGTCGAAATGTGTTCTTCTCGGCTAGACCTTTCCAACGAGCTATCGTGCGCCCCAAACAAAGATCATATGAAAAATTTACACCCTCGGGAAGTTGGTGTATCAACTACCCCCATTGGGTCCCACAAACCTTTTGTCCTTTCATATTTTGGGGTTAGGGTTTTGGATTTCCATTATGTTAAAAAGGACTTTAGAGGCTCACTGTAAACATCATATTTTCGCAAATGAGCGTCGCCGTCACATCTCTTCTCAGAGATAAGCTACCACCATTCTAGCGAGTTCATTCACTCTGTATTTTTACAGTTTTTGTACATTTTTCTCATTAATATAAATTGTGTATTATTATATCTCTATGTTTCTGGCAATATTTATGTGTATTTCATTGTTATATTTCCACCTTCATTTCATTCTCAAAATAATCCATATCAGTGGTATCAGAGCAGGTTGCTCCTTGTCGTTTCTTAGTGCATGTCCCCAACGAGGTCAGGGTATAGAGAGTTGGGTTTCAAGCTAGTTTCTCTTAAGGAAAATCGCTCTTGACAGCCAAAACAACCTCTCATGGTGGAATAAAAGAGATATGCGTGAGAAGAAGATTCTAATAATTTGTTGCTTGAGGAATCCCTCACATGACAGAGGGACAAAATGATGGAGAATTTCGCCCAAATCCTTCAACGACTGTTGATGACAACATACATGTCTTCATCAAGCAACCACTTTGGAAGTGATACCCCTTTCAAGGTACAAGTTAATTTTGATATTCCTGTGTTTGAAGGTCAGATAGATGTAGATGCTTTGGAAAACTGGTTAAATCTGCTAGAAGGTTATTTCTCTGTCCACAATTTTTCCAATAGAGAAAAGACTACCTTTGCACTCCTTAAGGTTGTCCCCCATGTCAAATACTGGGAGTAAAATTCCGCAAAGGAGTCTGGAATATTTGGGGCCGAGCCAACTTGGGATTTTTTTATGGATGTAGTCAAAGAATATTATTACCCTATTGGAAATTATGACGACCGGTACATGAGGTGGACCATGCTGCATCAAGAGAGGGGTCAAACAGTGCTAGAGTTCACAAATACATTTCATACCTTGTGCACCAAGCTGGGTATCAAAGACTCCAAGCGACATCTGGTTCTGAAATACCATGGGGCTCTACATAGGTACATCCAAACCGAAATGGAGTTTTTGGACGTCTCGTCATTGGGAGTTTCTTATTGATTTGCTGTCAAAATTGAGAAGAAATTTAAGCAACAGAACAAGAGAGAGTTCGGGTCTGCAAATCTGCAACAACCAAAGTACGGTAAAGGAGGCCCTGACTCACATAGAAGCCAACCTCAAGACAACTAGTCCAAACCACATGAAAAGAAGGGTAATAGGAAGACGAAGAAGGACATAGGGAAGTGGTGTGACTTCCACAAAATCCCATTGGACAACACCAATGAATGTCACTCAAAGCAGTCATTGGTAGTCGAGCTCAAATACAAAGAGTCGAACTCCGACTCAAAATCTGATTTAGAAAACAATAGAAGGAGACAAATCATTGATGCAGAACCCACTGTTATTGTCACGATCGCAAAAATCCAACCAAAAGAACCAGAGGATCCTCAGGAGTGGGGCACCTCTTCCATTCACTTATGTGGGTAAAGAGGACACCATTGCATTTCATTTTTTATAGCAGAAGCCAAAAGAACATTATCTTAGTAGAGGTCGTCAAGTAATTGAATTTTCCAACTACACCACACCCACAACCATAAAACATCAAGTGTCCTCGCCAGGGTCAAGATCTCCACGTTATCCGACAATGTCGTCTGTCCTATGTCATCAAGCCCTTCAAGGATGAGGTATTGTGTGATGTCGCCCTGCTTGAATTCTATGATGTTTTGTTAGGCCAACCATATATGTGGAAGCGTCATGATTTTTATGAGTCTTGACCTCGTAGTGTCATTGTTACTCTCGGGGGTCACCTCTACATGATAACAAAGGTAGTTACGACTACTGTCCCTCCAAAATAGTTCCGCAAAGTAATCTCCCATACTGCAAAGTTTAGCCTCTTCACAATCCGATCAGAAGGTGAACAAAATGACACTACAACCATTGCAGCGTCAGCCCAAGACCTTTCTGTCAAGCAGAAGTGGATTGAAAATATTGTAGAATAGCACAAAGACATTATTGCTTCACCTACGAGGGTGCCTCCACATTGCCCATTCAAGCAAGGTTATAACATAACCCTTTATACTCTTCATATTTCATCTTCACTGATAGATTCCTCCCACACTCAGGTAGATCATGTAGTTAGATTGGTTGAACGGATCCAACCCTTCCAGTAATAGGTTTGTGATATCCTTCAAAAAGGTAAGCATGACAACTTATACAGCAAGGAAAGCAACTCACCAAGGTTCAGATTTAGCAAAAGCTTCCCCATCTCCGACGGAAACTTGATGCAATGGTGACCACTTCTTCCTAAGGGAGGAGGATTGATCCATATGGATATTGGTGGCCAACCACCTATTCCATTGGCTCAAAATAGAGTTTTCCACCTTCACATTTTTCTATGATTTTCCGGGTCTCGAATTTTCGGGGCTATTTTGAATCTACAAAAAGAGCCAAAACATTCTTCCTTTCTTTGGCCAAGGAAAGTGATTTGATACCAATTTTTAAGCACCTGAATAGATTTGAAGAAAAATCTTAAAATAAATTCACAATATCAACAAGAATAAACCAAATCGTTCACCATAACATTGAACATAAGAATATAGATAAAACCCTTGAGATAGGGTAACACCATATATTAATCCTTAAGGAAGGATAACACTCGTCAAGCAATGCTTGATACTTTCACAATATTCTTCACTATGCCCCAATACATTGCTTACACTTCTTTATATAGCATTCTCTATCTTCTAGGAACATTCTAGAGAAAGAATCTTCTAGAAATCTTATTTATTATATCTAACTACCATAGTGGGTCCTATTTAATAATATAGTGGACCTATTCCACCTTACATTGAATGCCCTTCACTAATAATACATAACCACATTCCCATTGGGTACCTCCCTAGGTACCCTATATTACCTCCGTAGGTATACTACAACTTTGTAGGAGCTTAACATCACTGTAAATCAATAAACATGTACGATTCCTAGGGAGATTAACAATTGTAGTGCTCTGGCATCCATTGATATTAGCAAGAATAGGTTTCCGGTATTATTCCTAGGGAGATTAGAAACTGTAGTGCTCTAACATCCATTGATCTTAGTAATACAATATTTTCTAGTATTATTCCTTGGGAGATTAGTAACTGTAGGGATTTGACATCCATTGGTCTTAGCAAGAACATGTTTTCTATTATTATTCCTAGAGAGATTAGCAATTGTAATGCTCTGAGATCCATTGATCTTAGTAATAACATGTTTTCTGGTATTATTCCTTGGGAGATTAGCAATTGTAGGGCTCTGACATCCGTTGATCTTAGCAATAACAAGTTTTTTGGTATTATTCCCACAAATTTACAAAACATATGAATGTTGAACTATGCGAATTTGTCTTACAATAACTTTTCAGGCATTCTTCAAGAGTGTAGTCTGTTTTCCATTTTGGATCCAAAATATTTCGCATGGAATCCAAATGTGTGTCGACCACGCTTGGGAAGTCGCACTTCTCATGTCAATAGGTCGTGATCTCAATCCCACTTCAAGTGGGGCCTTCTCTTAGAGTCGGTTCCTCTCCTCTTCTATTCATTGTTGTTGGTAATTGGGGTAGCCATAAATAAATCTAGAGTCGTCAAGAAAAAAAGTGACACAATGTTGTGGGAAATGACAACCTTCCAAAAATTGAATTTTGGGAATGATGACATTGTGGAAGGCATAAAAGAAGAGAACGCTATCGGAAAAGGAGGAGAGAGAGTCTTGTATCAAGGCATCATGCCCAATGAACAACAAATTGCAGTGAAGAAAGTTATGGGGATTGGCATAAGATCTTCAAATGATCATGGTTTCTCTACAGAGATCAAGACTCAATTACTTTGAGTCTTGATCATAGGTAAATAATTACTTTGCTAGCCTTTTGCTCCAATAATGACACTAATCTTCTGGTCTATGAATACATGCCTTACGGAAGCTTGGGGAGGGTGTTGATCTGCCACGAAGAGAGAGAATCAAAAAGAGAAATCAGATCTCTGTAAAATGCTCAGATGATACACAATAGAAGTTGGAACAAACAACATCAATCTTGCATTCCATTCAATAGCTTCCTTTTACAATGGAGATGAAACAAAAAATAGGAAATATTTCCAAAATGGAGACGCATCTCCACATAAAATGTTTCTAAAAAAAAACAGAAGTCTATGCAACCCAAGACACGAAGGCGCCCAACCCCAATCTACCTATTTTTTAATAAACTTTATTAATTAATACTTCATCTTTAGAAACATAACATACCACTACAAAAATGACACCAACTCTATGACAAAAACTGGAAATGGAATAAACAAGGACTGGCGAAGCTAAAATCATGGTGCGCCCTGCTCCATGGGACGCCCATGTGGCCCAATTCCTCCCTGTTTGGATTCAAAAGCATCCCCTTCTTCTGCCATGAGGTGAGGAAAACTTCTTTTGAGTTTGACTGCTGAAATCCATCGTGCTTGTGCCAAAGTATTTCCTTGTCTTCCCATGAGATATGAAACATACTCGGTAGAACGAGTCTGACAAATGTGCTGCTCCAAAATGGTGTCTTCTAGAAGAGGCAGTTGGAAATCCAGAATGTTATCCACCAGATGCTGCATTGGAACCACTTCTTCGAGAAGAGACAACTCAACTAAATTCATATTATTGGCGTTCATAATATCATGAATTCATTACTATGGAGGAAGATCTAGACGGTAGGCATTATCACCAATGCATTCCAACACTGTGTATGGTCCATATCGCAAATGATGCAAATTATGATGTTACCCTTTGAATCTATGTTTTTCCAACTGAAGCCACACTTTATCTCTGGGTTGGAAAACCAAAGGTATTATGTGCTTATCATGTCTTTCTTTGGTGCAAGCTTGGGAAACTTGCAATGCTTATGTTACCTGCGCATGATGGTGAGAAATTCTATGTATGTATTATTGAGCAAATGTTTTCTCTTTTTGTTGATGTACTGATCCCTCGGAAGGGAGAATCAAGGGCATCTCAGAAGGGTCCAAAGGTTGGAAACCGACATAGACTTCAAATGGGGAGTAAGCAATCAATGAATGGGAAGCCTGGTTATAACTATGTTGGATACTGTGCAGGTAGGTGTCCCGTCATTTTTTCTTTGCAAAATAGGTGCGGAGATAGTGAACTAGAACTCAATTAACCACTTTGATTTGGCTATCCATTTTCGGATGGAATGCCATAGATAATTTGAGGATTCAACCAAGAAGAGATCAAAGGGTGGGCCAAAAAATGCTAAGGAAATGAGAGTCATGGTCGGAAATAATATTTTGAGGTAATCCAAAGTGTGGCCAGACATTGTGAAAAAATAGCTCAACAGTTTGGTCAACAAAGGTAGTTTTGTGACATGGGATAAAAAGAGTCATCTTTGAGAAATGAAAAACAACAACCCAGATCACACCATGCTTTCGAAGAGGTGAGGAGACCGCTAATATAATCCATCGATATGGATTTCCAAGGGCGAGCAGGGATCGAGAGGGGCTGGTACATACCATGTTTCCTATTAGATGGTTTAGCTTGAGAGCAGAGAGAACAAGAGCGTATGAATCTTTCTACTTGTCTAGATAAGGTTGGCCAAAAGAAATGGTGGGTGACACTAAGTATGGCCTTTGTGGTGCCAAAATGACCCCCACATGTAGATGTGTTAGCACTAGAAGTCACACTTAGACTGTTGCAAGTGCAAACCTAGTACCCATCAAAATGTGAAAGATAACTGTTTATAAAAGGTGGCAAATGGATGGAAAATTCAATAAATAATGTCAACAACAGATAACTCCATACAATATACACCAGCAAATAAGGCCTTGAATAACTTCATATCAGTTTTTTAAGAGATAAGGTAGGTAGGTGGAAGACTTGATAAGAAATGTGTAATATTCATATCATCTACATCAGGTAGAAATAACACACATGTGAAGAAAAAATCTCTAAGATAAGAACTTCTTAAAATCAAAGAGAAAAACTTTGATATACTTTTAAACAATATCACAATAAATCCTTCATTGCAACAAAGATACAATCAACCAGATGAATCATTCAATCAGACTATAATCAGAATAAGATAGCAAAAAGATGATAAGAAACAAGACTGATTTCCATTATCCAAAGTGTCTTAGGTCTGATCCATACAATAGGAGAAAATTCTTTGCTACATAGACAATATCAAAATATGAGTCTTCTCTCAAACCATTTGAACCCTCCTTCAATATTACAATTCTCATATAATAGCGTAGACTGTCATTGAAAGATTTACAATTCGAGTAACAACTCCGTCATAGGATCCCTGTGCCTAAAGGTGGCATGGATACATGTGTACAATAGAAAGACAATAGAATGCTACATTTCAGGATGATATTGACAATGTTTGGAACATCTTCTTTATAGCTGATGATGTGTCCATTTGAGAGCATTCTCTTTAGGCAGGTGGTCTCCCAGCTAAAAAATGACCTTCAAAAAGTTGGTGTGCATATATCCTGACATCTGGTAACTACTCTTCCCTCCAAAACTCCAAAAAAACTTAGTTTGCAGCGTTGTGCTGCGAACTTTCTTGTAGCAGCCAGTTTGCAGTGTGAGGCGCTCTGAACTTTTCTGTTGTGGCTTGTTTGATTTTACAAATTCTTAAAACATCCAAAAACTGTCTCAAGTGTCCCAAAATGTTGTAACAACTTCATAATCTTGGTACGTGACTATAAGAAATCATCAAACTAGCTAATCATGGTTTACAAAATATAGTCATCCTCAAAAAGTTGTAAAAATGCATAAAGCATGAAATTTGACCAAAATGATGTTGGTTATGGAGGTTCAACATATTGATTTTTTAACTCTGGAGGTTCTCCTGGTAGCGACCTTGGCCAGCATGTCCGGGTTTCTCTTGGCCAATTATTCTTTAAAGGGTTGTAGTTCTGCCTTTAACTTTATGATTTGAGCTTGATGAGATTTGTTTTGTCTGTAGATATTTTTGAGCTGCCTATGGATGGGTAGTAATCTTTTGGCTAAAAATATGGCCTTATCAATGGTCTCATGGTACATGCCCATCACTCCCTTAATCTTCTTCCTTGAATCCAAGTCTTCCTTTTTCAATTTATCAGCTTCAACCCTTGCTTCTTTGAGTTGCCTCTTGAGCCTCTTGAAAGTGGTATTACTTTCATGCTGAGGAGTAATAATATAAATAATTTCAATGGGTTTCTCAAGAGATTTGGATTTACCTTTCCTCTGGGCTTAAGTCTCTACTGCATCATCCTTCACAGGTAAATTTTGCTTGGCTGATACTCTAGTAAAAGGCCTCCTAGGCTTAACCTTTTCTGCAACAATGGGTGAAGGAACCACAAGCTTTCTTCCTCTCAAGCCTGTGGGCTTGCTTGAAGGAGCCTCCATAGGAATGGAATTTGCCATCGGTGAATCTTCCCTATGTGAAGGTTGTGAAGGCCCTCCTACTTCTGTTTCATTTGTGGATGTGTCATATTTATCAATCATAGCACCCCTTTTCTTCTTGCTAACCTCTGAATACACATTCCTCTCAACAAGAGTAGGACTTTGTATCTTGGACCGTGGAGTGGGGGAAACATTTAACTGAAACTATGATGAAGTGAGGAATTTTTCCCAATCAATGTTTGTCTTTCTCAACTCTTCCATCACTAACATCTTAATAAGGTTAGAGTGAAAGACACTAGTGTCTACTTTCTTAGACTTGGCTTGAACTCTATCAGCCATCTTACCAATGCTTCTAAAAAGATAAAAAGGGAGGTTCATTCCTTCTTTCCCTGTGAAATGTAGTAGCATCCTGATGTGGTATTGGTATACCATGTTAAACCTCCCCTCATAGGTGAAATACCTCTAGATAACCTTCAACATTTTATCAAAACCTTCAAGCATGTGGCTTCTAGGTACCTGTTTGGAAAAGTTGTCCCCTTGATACTCTGGCTTAAGGAATTCCTTGGAGAAGGAAGCATTTAATGACATTTCCTTGAACCACTTTTCTCCAGTATTGGGTATCTTTGTTGCAATAGAGATGGAAAGTTATGAAACCTCAAATTCTAACATCTCCACTTTGGTTTTGGTCCCATTGAAGTTGAGTGCAAATTCTCTGGCTACCTCTGGATGCCCCCTCTGCATCTTTTGACAGAAATTAATGCAACCTACCCTCTTAAAGGCTTCCTTGATCAAAGGTTCAGAGTCAAGCAGTTGCATGTCATAGGAATCTATCCTTACAATCTCCCCTCCCTTGTGATTTTTCTTATGTTGTTGACTATCCATAACTGCTGCTAGAAGAAAGATTTTCTATGAGTTTTAATGACAACTAAATGTGTGAAAATAGGGAAAATAGGAAATAGGTTCTGATGACAAAAAATGTTTTCAATAGGATGACCTTGTACATAGCTTCATACACCTCACTCTATACAGATTTAGGAATGAGACAGAGAATTCTTCAAATAGGAAGGATAAGGAAAAGTCACTGGACATTATAATGAAAGGGAGACAATATAAATCTCTGTGAAACATTGTTTTTTCATAAATATAAATATCAGTTAGAAAACGATAATGTATGCAATCTTTAAACCTGGTTCAATAGATAACCAATCAAATATTTCAATTTTGATAGGGGTGTAGTTTCACTCTTTCAAAAACTGAATTTTTTAAAGATGCAGAAGATGAAGGTTTCAGTTGTGCTGGAACAGAGGGTTCACAATGCTCTTTTTGCAGCGCTAGAGTATCAGTTTGCAGTGCTCGAAGAAATTCAATGGAACAAGTGAATTCTGAGCAGTGGGAAATATGGTTGAGGTCTAAAGGCGACCTGGTCTAGTGACAAAGGTTCAGAACATCATGGAGTTGAGTTTGAAAGATAGCAGCAAAAAAAATGGACAGTTTGCAGTGCAGATAAACCAACAAAAACCCCTCTCTCAACCCTTAAACAACATGGAAACTCTCATGGAGTACCTGGTGGACCTGGGCTTGATGTTGATGTCTGTGAATTTGAACAGAGATGTATGCAAGCTATCCAACCTCCAACCCTCCTCTTCAACCAATCTGGAATGCATGTCTACTAGTTCACAGCACCTGATTCAAGAAGACGCAGCCACCATCTATCCTGAGCGAGTCCACGATGGCATCCTCACTCGCTTAAATAATAATATTGTCCCATATATCATTTTTGGTTTCTCTTTAGATAAGATATCGTCAACTAATTCAAGTGTTTGGAAAACCCTATATGATTCCCTTCTTAAAAGCTTAAGAGTTCAAGTATTTAGAAGTCTTATTATTTAATTATATATTAAAATAAAACACTGTAGATGTTGGCATGTGTGTTTCAAATATTTTTTTTTTTTTTTTAATTATATATTAAATAAAACTCCGCCGATGTTGGCACCTATGTTTCAAATATTTATATGAATTTATTGTTATTTAATTATATATTAAATAAACCACCACTCCTGGTTTCCTCTGCGTTCGAAATAGTTGTTAACTAAAGGCCACTTCCAACCGGATACAACACATTTCTACTTAATACATTATTTGATTATCAATTAAAATTAAAACTCCTATGAGACCAAGGAGTCATCACATAGGAAGGGTCATTTGATAAGATGGAGTTCTCAATAGGAGTTGATATAATTTATAGAGAGAATCAAAGGTGGGTTATTATCCTCCCAACGAGAAACTATAAAGATTGAACCTACACATTGAGTTCGCAGTGTTTCCCTATGTGAACCCCATGAATTCATCATATTCCTTTTCCCATTCATCAATATCTATAATGTGCTTGGTTGTGTTTACCACACATGCAACTGGCATTATTTCCCTTTTGGACATTTTGGGAAAATTTGTCTTTCCACCTGAACCAACATAGAGTCCAATTCATCACACTACGATGTGCTTTTGTTATCAGTCTTTCACATTTTTTCATCCCACACTTCAAATCTTCAATCTCATGTAACACACAACAACCCCATATGTATTGGTAGTGTTCCACCCCAAAATCATTGGTTACCAAAAAATGGTATGACAAAGCACCCCCTAAAGTAAGAAACCGAAACTACAACTCACAAAGGCTTCGATGGTTGGTAAGGGAAATCCAAGGCTGACATCAGGCCTCACAAACACAAACTAATTGATCGGGCACTGAATAACAATTACCATGGGAAACCAATATTCCATCAAACTAGAGAACAAATACACCAAATAATAGAGACCACGTACTCAAGATCCGAACACCAAATACATTAAGGAGAAAAGATATACCATATTCACGGAAGCTCATTAACCAACATTTCAATTTGAAACCATTACAGTTGTTGATTCTAAGAGAATTGAAACCAACTGTTGTTTACCCTAAAAAAGATCCTAAGAGAAACTAACTATGTTTCCTTCTCAATTACCAACGATAAAAAAAATGAAGTCATAATCTATGTTTAAGACCAACAAATCATGTAATTCCCAAGGCATAGGTCGTCGAAACCCACATTAATTCTTAGACTCTTCCATTGTACACTTCATTAAGGCTCACATCTATGAAATATGAAAATAACATGTAGGAATTCCTATATAATAACCCACCATTCCATCATCATTGCATGGAGGGACAAGTATTGGGTGAATTAGATTGCATCATGAGATACATAAATATTGAGATTCCAACATCCCTCCATTTGCATGTAGGGACAAGTATTGGGTGAATGAGATTGGATCATGAGATACATCTTTATTAAGGTTAGGGGAGAAGTGACCCCCATTTACCTCACAAAAACCTTCTTCTAATTGAGCTCCATGGTTGTCTCACACATTAGCGAGTTTATTTTTCCCACAAAGAACTTGATTCAAATTCTCAATCACCTCAAATTCTTGAGTGACTTGAAGAATCCTTTGTACAAGAAAACATATCTTGAAGTTCTTTAGAGGGAAATTGAGATGGAGGGAGAAGATAACAATTGATAAATCGCTCACTATATAAACTCTACAAACCCCCTTAAAAAAATGGAAAGACCTTGAAATAAAGTTAATGGTTCAACCTCATTGTTGGTTGAGATAATTAGATTAATATATATTTTTTATAATGTTTATTTATATATATAACTCAATATTGCAATTAATAAGTCACAAAGGTGTTTGAGAATTGAACACAGAGATAAAGAGAAGAGCATCACATTTGTTCTAAAAGGAAACCCATATATAACAATAAAAACCCATAAAATATAAGAGATCATAATAGGTTCCATACTTTATTCAATTGGCCAAAGGCCTCTTTCATAGTTTTACAAAGGGCACATGAGCTAACTACCCAAAAGAAAGAAATAATAAACTAAATACATGCATCTCAAAATATGAAAGAAAACGATAAATAATGCAATTGCATGTAGCTTGAAGGCTGAAACAAATGCTAAAGAATGCAATGCACACAATTCAAGGGCTAAAAGATGCAGCTACTCTAGCAAACTCTACTATTGTTATTGAGGTATGCATTATCAATAGGGGGTGTTCCTTCTTGGAGGGGCATACTCACTAAGGATGCACCCATGTTCTGTATCAGTTCCTCTCGATTCAGATCAAAAGCATCCCCACTTTCCTCTGAGTTTAGGAATGGCTCTAGGGAGAGGAAAATGATTGGTTGAAACATTTGTCCATGCTAAGTAGTGTACTGCAGGAACCAATGATATTGTAGGGAGAGTGATGCTATTATCATATTCTACAGTTCTGAAGATCTACTCATGTTGCAACAATGTTTACCCTATGAGTGAAATCTTGTGCTACAATAATGATATTGTAGTTTTGTAGAGAAATATATTTCCAAGTGAGAAACTTCATTCCATAAATGAAGTGGAACAATGAGGGAGATGGACTAAGATATATGCACATCAGAGATAGATGCACCATTATGTTGAAGAAAATATGGATGTTGGTGAAATGTATAGAAGTTGATGATGTGTGTGTGATAGATATTTTTGGATTATCTACATTTTCGTTGAGAGGAGAATATAGAATTGGAGTAGTCATACTTACTTCCTCTTGTGTGGAAGCAATGAGTAATTGCAAAAGGAACCAAATGTGTTTACTTAAGTGTAGAAGGGAAAGTGGCATGCGAAAGCAATATGAAAGAGAATATTTACCATGCAATGAGGTAAAGAAATACTCCTGCTCCTCTAGACAAGTATGAGTGAGAAAAACTATATAAGGATGATTAGAAATAATGCACCATACCTCCTACAAAGAGCCTTGGAGATTCATGGTATTAGGTTCATGGATTCCCTAATGAGAAAGAATTTGAATTAGGCAGTGTGTAGCTTGTCTTGATTGGCGTGGAATGGATCTAGTCTATGTGTGAGAGTCCATTGGAGCGGTAATGGTGTTATGGACTAATGTCGATGGAATAACATGAGAATGTGCATAACCATTGTTGTTCTACAATGAGGTATCCCACTATTGCTTAAGAAGGTGCACATGACATGCTGCAAAAGCTAATTGAGTTATTTCTTCCAAGTTGTAAAAAACAAGCAAACTACAAAAATAATAGCTCATAATTCATATGGGATACATTGTAAATGCCAATGGAGAACCAATGTGGATTTAAAGAAAGACTTTTGGAGTATAAAGATGAAGAGAAAATGTATGTCTAAGATAGTGTTTCACTAAAGGGTGTAGAATGGAGCTTGGAAGAACTGTGGATACACTCAGAGGGGTAGTGTGTATGTAGGAAATATTTGATTGAGTGGACATATCAATAAAATGTTGTGGCTAAGAGGTTGTTGTTGATGCAGAAAGAAGAGTTGTACTACTATTGATATTCTTGGAGTTCTGAAGGCTCAGAAGAGGTGGTTTGTAATGAGGTAAAACATGTAGCTAATGAGAGACAATGGACGGAGTAACTATTGTGTATAATATTGTAGTTGCAGGGTGATGGTGTCGGTAAATACCACTATTTGGTACCAAAGAATTGGACGATAAAGAATCTAGTATAGATGATGTAGATATTATTATTACAGTCATAGAGAGCACTAGGAGAAGGAGAGTGTGAGGTAGAGGGATGGAGAGTGAGGAAAAGGAGAGTCAATGGGTGTAGAGGTAATCTAAGAGTCATGAAAATGTGTTGGGGTGGAAGGATGATGACGATAATGTACCAAACAAGGGCTTTGGAAGAGGGATGCAGTGATTGGATGTGTTGTGTGGATGTGAGTTAAAACTGAGAGAGAAAGACATTTATTTAAGATAACTTGCTAAGTTACGACATGGAGTAGAGGTATTTCAACAATGGTGACTTCATAGGTTTTTCCATTTTTAATAAGGTGATAACTATTGTAAGGGGCATTGTATAAGGTGTTTTAGTGTTATTGGTATGGGATGCCCAAGAGTAAATTAGAACAATCAACCATGTCTCATAAAGGTCCTATGGAAAAGGTGGCTACACATTGTTTATTAATGAGTATATGAGGGTCTTATTTTTGTACCCAACCCAGCTGACAAGGAGAGAAGTGTGTGGTAGTGGGAAAGAGAAGACACTTGAAAAAATTATGGGAAATAAGGTTATTTTGGCTTTCATTGTTGAGGATCATGGTGGGAAGTTCATCTTTGATTTGACAATTGTGAGTAAAAATGAGTGTTGGGTATGTGTTATATTCTTTGCATGACTAGACCTCCAGGTTGTGTCAGAGGCACATGGGTTTGGGGGCAGTTCCCTTGAGAAAGTTGGATCTTTCAGAGAATGGACTACAAGGAAGGATTCCATCTTTCATTGGGGACTTGCCAAATTTGAAGGTTTTGGGGATTTCGTATAACGATTTCACAGGTCTCCTGCCTCAGCAACTAGGCGTAAGTGGAAAGCTACTGCAAGTGGATGTTTCTTCCAACAGACTGACTGGTTCCATCCCTCAGAATCTCTGCAATGGCAGAAGGTTGCAGATATTGACTATAGAAAATAACTCATTCGTGGGCCCGATTCCTGACTCTCTGGGCACATGCAATTCTCTAGTTGAAGTTCACATGCAGGGAAATTATTTAAATGGTTCGATTCCTGAAGACTTACTATACTTACCCAAGATGACTGTGATCCTGTAAAATCACTCCCGAGTTGACGAGTGTTTTCCTGAACATATCCCATTCTAAAGCCAATATGCCCTCCAGGCCCAAGATGACTGTGATCCTGTAAAATCACTCCCGAGTCGATGAGTGTTTTCCTGAACATATCCCATTCTGAAGCCAATACGCCCTCTAGGCCCAGATCAATAATATTCACCCAATAAGCATAAATATTTTGTTCATTTAATGGGTTCTGTGCATGTGCCAATGTCAATATAACTTTTTATTTTAATGCTTCCTGTAGTGGGATTGATAAAATGGAACTGTTCCCCATCCTTAAGATTCGATCCTTCCCCGGAGCCACCACTATTCCCGGATTCCAGCTTATTCCATGTAAAATAAGATAAACCACCTTCAATAATTCTTATTCCATGTAAAATAAGATAAATCACCTTCAATAATCCACTCCAGATTTTTGAGACTTTGTTATGCACAAATGAACTAGATCTTAGCCATGTAGTGACATTCCTGTTGTCAAGATATTTTTCAATGATAATCTTATGCCAAACACCTTTCCCCATAAGAAATCTCCAGAGGGTAATCGCTGCTAATGCTTTGATGAAATAAAAATTATTGAGAATGCCCCAACCCACCATTGATTTTGGAACTAAAATCTTCTCCCAGTTGCATAAATGAAGATGGTGGATGACACTGTCTCATTTCCACAAGAAATTGAACATCATCTTCCTCAGCATGTTCAAAACCGAGATAGGTACTACTGCCATAGATAGCCAATAGACTGGCTGAATTTTTAAAACTGCTTTCAATAGAGTTAGACACCCACCCAATGCCAACCATCTATAACACCAGTTATTGATTCTCTTTTCAAATTGTTTTAGTAGTCAATTCCATTCTTCCATGGGTTGTGCACCCACTTTGAGATAAAACCCCAAATATTTGAAACCCAGGTCCATCGAAACAAACTTAAAAGGGAAAACAACTTTTAAAACATTAAAATCCAGATCGGTTAATCCAACATGATGAAAAGTAGATTTTACAATATTTATTTTTAAGCTTGATGTTAAGCAAAAGAAATTCAGGATTTTGTCAATCTGCCACCACTCCTGCATAGTAACCTTTGTTAAAATGACCACATCATCAACAAAAAGTATATGTAAAATTTTTAAAGATCTGGAAACTAATATACCTGTCAATAAACCAACACGTTGACTTTCTTTCAGAAGGAGACTCAATCTTTCCATAACTAGTATGAACAGTAAAGGGGATAAGGGACAACCTTGTCGTAGTCCTCTGCAACTCTTAAAGAAATATGTAGCTTCTCCATTTACCAAGACTGAAGATGAAGTGGAGACCACAAAACTCATAATCTAGTTGGTCATATTGATTCCCATACCTATTTGTAGAAGAATTAATCTCAGCAGATCCCAGTTTACACAGTGATATGCTTTCTGTAAATCAAGCTTTAATACCAGAGCTTTGATTTTCTTCTTCTTTATGCTATGGACACATTCATGTACTGTACCAATGGAATCCTGTATCTATCTCCCCTGGAGAAATCCCAACTGCTCTTCAGAAAACGATCTAGAGAGAAAAGGTTTTATACGATCTACTATAACCTTTGAGATAATCTTATAGCACAAGTTACAAAGGGAGATCGGATGAAAATCTCCAAAGAGATGTGGTTTGTTTACTTTCGGGATTAGAGTGATAAAAGTAAAATTTAAAGCTCCTGTAATAAACCTTTTTTGTCTATACTCCTCCACCATTCCAAGCAAATCCTCCCCTACAATATCAAAAAAATCCTTGAAAAATTCGACAGTCCAGCCATCCGGGCCCAGACTTTTGTCAACTTTAAACTTGGATAAAAATTTCTGAAGTTCCTTCAAGTCAACCAATTTATATAAGGCCTCTACTTCCATATTATTTATCATATATTTAAACAATGCAACCACCTTAACTTGTTCTCTTACCGGAGGGCTCGTCCTATCTTTATAAAAATCTTTAAAATGGTGAAAAGCAACTTTTTTTAAATTTTCCTGTCCATTGTGTGTCTGGCCCTCCTCATCCTTTAACTCCCATAGAAATTTTCTATTCCTCCTAAAACTCACATAACTATGAAAGAATTTAGTATTTTGATCTCCACTGTGTAACCAAATGGCCCGACTGCGCTGACGCCATTGTTCCTCTGTTTCAAGTAGAATCTTCGATCTTTCTTGTTCCAATGACTTAAGAAACTGATCACCAAAATTAATATAGATGCCATTAATTGGATTTTGTAATCTAAAAGTTATCTCCTTTTCCAACTCAGTGAGTCTACAGTTTTTTCGGTGCCTCTCCTCCTTTTCCCAGGTTCTTGTTAAAATTTTCAAATCCTTTAGTTTCCAAACAAGTCTCCCTTATCTTCCATCCTCCAGTAGATACTTAGGATATCTACAGAGTTTTTGTACTATCTCAGTAAAGATTCTTTCTGTCGACCATAGTGGATTAAATTTGAAAGGAAAAGCTTTAAAAGACGAAGATGAATCAAGATGTAATACAATTGGTGCATGATCAGATATGTAGGGAAACTCGACCAATGCCCTATATACTCCCATTGATGCCAAAAGATCTTTAGAAATAAGCAAGCGATAAAGTCGCTTAGAAATAGACTCAGTACCAGCTCGACCATTCCTCCAGGTTGGCACCAAAGTCCCAGGAACAATATCTATCAACTTATTCTTTTGGAAATAATTAGTAAAAAAGCTGGCCAGGGTACCCAAAGTATTTGTTCCTCCCCATATCTCCCCATAAGAGAGGGTTAAGTTTAGATCACCAACAATTA
Organism: Picea engelmannii; assembly: GCA_009831015.1. NCBI lineage: Eukaryota > Viridiplantae > Streptophyta > Pinopsida > Pinales > Pinaceae > Picea > Picea engelmannii. The sequence continues at coordinate 370,074 of ML788421.1, forward strand.
CTAAATTCTTTAGTGCTAAAAGTCCAGACTTCTCCAGCTGATCCGTCGGATCTCAACTTAGGTGCATTAAAAAGTTTAATGAATGTGTTTATCAGATTTGCTTATTCATGAAATAAAATCAATGTAATTAATTGGATGTTTATAAACTGAAATGAAAGCAAACTGAAACTTAGAAAGAGAAAACAAAAACAGAAAAATTAGAGCCACACACAGAAATTGATAACGGAGTTCACCCCCTTCACTGGGCTACGTCTCCGGGTCCCTCTCCAATGGGTACCGATCCAATTAATGGCTTCAAAAATGGTACAAATGGTTTTGGACTCTGCAAATCAATTTCAGCAGTTGCATAACAGAATGATGGACAAAGTCTACAAGACCTTCTCTCTGGAAAATTAAAAATTGGCCTTCAAAAGGAAAAGAAAATCCAAATAATAACAGAGTATGGTCGAATTTAACAGTAACAACATCTGAACAATTTACAGCAAAACGCTCTCCTCTGTTCTCTGTCTTCCTCCAAAATGTTCCTCCTTCGCACTGGCTGAAACCCCTGATTTATAAAGCTACAGGTCGAATGTTCCAATCCCGATTCTATTGCAATGGGTTGTACATGCTATCCACCATACCATATTTGGTATTGCAAATCCCGTTCTCTCTGCCAAATATGAACCAACTATTATATCCGCATCGTATGAATATCCGCCATCTCAGAGTTGTGCCAAAAATGGAACCATATGTTATAAATGGAACCATACGCATATCCTGTTATCAAACATTGCAACCAACTCCACGTACATATGTTGACTCACAAAACGTTGCAATGACCGCCAACTTGACTGCGCAGGATGCACAATCCGTCGGGATGTTATCACAGACTGTGCACAAAACGTTTCAGTGGATATATTATACCAAACTTTAACATCAGATGTTACAACCAACACATTGCACCAAACTTTACTTATGTTATGGAAAGTCGACGCACCATGCAATATGGTTAGACCATATATAACATACGTTGAACTGTGCACCGTTGAATGTTTAGCATGAATGTTCATTGGATGGGGTTTATAACATATGCTTAGTTCTCGTGACATGTGGCAAGCAATCTCATCACTTTATGAGTCGACCCATGGCATAAATTTTAGCATATACGTTGGATGAGTGGTTGAAAGCATATGTTTAGTTCTCGTGACATGTGGCAAGAAACAACCCATGCGCATAGAATTCTCTATATAAAACCATATATAATAACCATTTTAAATGTGGTAAAATATTGATGTTTACCAAACCTGGCTTCCATTGTGCCATTTTCTCTTTATCTTGGATCTATGTAAATTTGATGAGGAATGACCCCCTAGATCATTCCTCCCCATTGGAGAGCTTTTGGACCTCCAAAATCCTAGATCACCCTGCAGGTAGGTGAGGATACAACTTCCTCACCTTTCCAATCTCCATACATCTCACCTTTCTTAGAATCTGCATATTAGTCTCCTTGTCCATGACCAAAGGAGGTTCATACCATTTAAAATTCTTTACATATACAACTGTATTCATTGGAGATAAGCTCAAACAGAAAGAATGTTTACACTTCTTTTCAAATATCTCAAAATGATCATAAACAAAATTGAGCTTTTTACCTTTCAATCCTCCCTTGGTGATCTACAGCCAAACTTGCTTTTCAAACTCAAACGGATGATGATTTTCATGCCCGGCTTTGCAAATTACCCGACTCTTCTCCTGTTGTTCTTGTACTAACTGTTGTACTATTTTATTTGCATCATGATGTTCACCTCTCACATCTTTTGTGCCGAAAGAAAAGTCCACATGTGACTTCAACAGATAACAAAAACAAGCCTCAAAAGGAGATTTAATGCACTGCATGTGCTACAACTGTTCACCCCAAACCTTAGGATGTTCATCACAATAATTCTGGAGAAATTGAATGATTGTTCTACTTACTACCCATGTTTTCCCACTAACATGTGGATAATACATTGTGCTCCTTTCAAGATTAGTGTCCCTAAGACTCCATAAAACTGACCAAAATTGCCCCAATATTTGGACGAACATGTACAATAGTCATAGGAAGCCCAACATGAACCCCAATAAACTGAAAGCACAAACTAATTGGTAGTCCCCCATTAAATTCCCTTACAACATCTTTACAAGGACGAGATGAAGCATGGATAGGTGTGTACAATCCTAACCCTTTTATCAATAGTATTGCACATCACGCAATTCCTTACATAATCATGAACAGTCTTTTGAATAATCATTCGATTCATGCCAAGATTTGGAAGAGGCATGCTTTGTTGCAACTGCACTTCATGTTGTACATCTCTAGTAAGTGATAGTCCTTCAGGTCCCTGTAACAAAGCACCATACTCGAGAACACTTTTAATTAATTCAATTCCATGTTCCAGATTACCACTTTCCAATGATTTACATTTAACTACCATTAATGCAAACTTCCTACTAGAATTCACTATCATTTTCATTTGACTTGTAGTGACTAATGCTAGATTCGTTTTCATACGATGTGCACGAACAATGTATTCCACACCACCTTTAAAGAGATGATATTTGTTCTTCTCTCTATAAAAGACTGCTTTCCGGTCATACAAATATGGACTCCCAAGTACAATTCCACAAATGTCAAGTGGCACTACATCYAGTTCTACCTCATCCATAAACTTATCAGTGATTGCAAATTTCAAAACACATTTCTTTGTAACTTGCAATTGTGTATCATTAGTAACCCAACCAAGAGGATAGGGTTTTTCATGAGGACTAGTAACTAGATTAAGTTTCTTAACCACTTCTTCTGATATCAAATTGACTTGAGAACCATTATCAAACATTGTGTCAACTTTTGTATGATTTGTAATGACATGAACATGAAACAGTTCACTTCTTCTTTTATCACTTTGCATAGAAGTAGATAGCATATTTGTACTTGTACTTGTACTTGTAGATAGCATATTTGTACTTTGCATAGAAGTAGATAGTGTATCCAATGCAACATTCAATGCAATATCCCTTTTCCTGAATTCATGAGTATATTCTTGTATGCTTTGTCCTTTAGCTTGTCTAAAAGTTTTCTAGCTCATTATTAATTTTTGCATGTGACCTAAAGGATAAAATTTCTTTCTTAATACTTCAATGAATTCATTCCAAACTGAGATAATTTTACCATTCTTTCGAAGATCTTGCTGAATCTTGCTCTCCCACCAAGTAAGAGCCATCCCACTCATTCTCAAAGTGGCCAATTGAATCTTGGAAGGGTCATCATTAATGCCCTGCACCCTGCAATATACTTCAAGCTGCTTGATCCAATTGTCTAACTTTTCAGCATCTAAATCTCCATTATAAATTGGTAATTCAAATTTAACATCCAATTTGAAATATGGCATATTAGAATTTGCATTATTTGAATGAGAAGTATGAGAAGAAGAGAAAGTTTGATTAGTTTCAGGAGGATCACCATCACCTCCTACTCCTTTACCCTTTTCTTCCTTCTTCACTTCTGCATCTTTGGATGAAGTTTCTTCTTCTTTCTTCTTCCTTTCTGCTTGTTCATTGAGAAGAATTTCCATCATGGATTTCATGCTGATAAAAGCCTCCAAAAACTCAGTTTAAGAAACAACAGGCTTTTCCCGTTTTGTATGTCCTTCTTCTTCCCCTCGTGGAGAAGACATGGTTGTTCTCGAAAATGTCCTCCTCAAGCCAATATTAGGTTCACCTTCTACCAGTTCTCCTTCACCAAGTTTCGACTTGGACCTGGTAAGAATGAACAAACTTTGCACAAGAAGTTAACCTGCTCTGATACCATAACATGATCCGTCGGATCTCAACTTAGGTGCATTAAAAAATTTAATGAATGTGTTTATCAGATTTGCTTATTCATGGAATAACATCAATGTAATTAATTGGATGCTTATAAACTGAAATGAAAGCAAACTGAAACTTAGAAAGAGAAAACAAAAACAGAAAAATGAGAGTCACACACAGAAATTGATAACGGATTTCACCCCCTTCACTGGGATACGTCTCCGGGTCCCTCTCCAATGGGTACCAATCCAATTAATGGCTTCAAAAATGGTACAAATGGTTCTGGACTCTGCAAATCAATTTCAGCAGTTGTAGAACAGAATGCTGGACAAAGTCTGCAAGACCTTCTCTCTGGAAAATTACAAATTGGCCTTCAAAAGGAAAAGAAAAGACAAATAATAACAAAACTCTCTCCTCTGTTCTTTGTCTTCCTCCAAAATGTTCCTCCTTCGCACTGGCTGAAACCCCTGATTTATAAAGCTACAGGTCGAATGTTCCAATCCCGATTCTGTTGCAACAGGCATTACATGCTATCCACCATACCAAGCTATACACTATTTTTGTTATTGCAAATCCCCTTATCTCTGCCAAATCTGAACCAACTGTTATATCCGCATCGTATGAATATCCGCCATCTCAGAGTTGTGCCAAAAGCGGAACCATATGTTATAAATGGAACCATACGCATATCCTGTTATCAAACGTTGCAACCAACTCCACGTACATATGTTGAGTCACAAAACGTTGCAATGACCGCCAACTTGACTGCGCACGATGTCACAAACCGTCGGGATGTTATCACAGACTGTGCACAAAACGTTGCAATGGATATATTATACCAAACTTTAACATCGGATGTTACAACCAACACATTGCACCAAACTTTACTTATGTTATGGCAAGTCGACGCACCATGTAATATGGTTAGACCATATATAACATACATTGAACCATGCACCGTTGAATGTTTAGCATGAATGTTCATTGGATGGGGTTTATAACATATGCTTAGTTCTCGTGACATGTGGCAAGGAATCTCATCACTTTATGAGCCGACCCATGGCATAAAGTTTAGCATATACGTTGGATGAGTGGTTGAAAGCATATGTTTAGTTCTCGTGACATGTGGCAAGCAACAACCCATGCACATAGCATTCTCTATATAAAACCATATATAATAACCATTTTAAATGTGGTAAAATCTTGATGTTTACCAAACCTGGTTGCCATTGTGCCATTTTCTCTTTATCTTGGATCAGTGTAACTTTGATGACAAATGACCCCCTGGATCACCAGCCTTTCCCAGAATTGTTTATGCTCTGAGAACGACCCATAGATATTAAGAAATGATATCTGCCTCTTACTTTCCAAATCCAAACCTGTCAATAACATCTGTTAAGGTCCTAACCCACACATAGGTAGATCAATGTATTCGGATGTAATAAAGGTCAATATTAATAAGACCTTTCAATAAAATAGAATAAGGCGGATGTAAGAAGACCTAATAGAAGCTTCCGCTTCTAGAAGAATCTTCCTCTAGATGCTTCTCTTAATAGACACATTTAGTATAAATAAGGGTCGAGGGTATGAAAACCCTAGCTTGGAGATTATTGTAACAGAGCGTTGCTCGACTGGAGGTTGCCCCCTCGAAGAGGCCTGTGAACATTGCTTTCTAAATCGAAGTGATTTTCTATTGCTATTTCGTATATCATTTCTCTGTATTGTGAAGATTATGCTGGATATTTTACTGTTATTCTGCCATTTCTATCATTTTATTTATGTTCTGCATATTTTATATATCTGGTATCTTGCAAGTGGTATCAGAGCACTTTCCTTGGCAGAAATTGTGGGTATTTTTTTTCAAGGTAGAGACGTATTCCGGCATCTTTAATCCATAGAGATATGTCGTTACGCGCATAAACCCATGGTTGAGGGATTCATACACGCAGGAAATACAAGTGGTTCTTAAGCGCACATCTGTTGGCCACCCTTGTAACCCCTGTTGGTACCCCTTCGAGTGGTAGCGCATTAGACAACACCTGTGTACGGATCGGCCTAGATTTCCTGAA